>SMGT01007824.1:3237-14524 GCA_004794575.1 Lanistes nyassanus
CCAGAAATGAGTCTTATGTCGGTGTAAACAAACTAAAAAGGGAAGCAACTCGTGAAGAAATGATTCAGCTTTCGATTGCAAGAGTTCTTTACCTTAGACGATTAGCGATTCCCCATAAATAAATTTTCAAAGTTGCTTGGTTTATTTCCCGTATTCGCTAGTAAGCGTCACCTATGCTGTAGAGCTTATTTCCCGTACACGCCGCGAATGGGTTAAACACTGACACTCTCCTTTCCCCCACCCCCTTTTTTCTCACTGCCTCTTCATCCATGCTTCTCTCTTTCCCTCTCCCTTTGTATACCCCTCCCCCTCCACATGCATACGTTTATGCACCAACAGAGGGTCAGAATTATTAGAACCAAGCTGAATGCCTTGATACAAGCTGTTAACAGTGTAGTCAGTTGGTGGCATGAGCAAGAACACTGCATTTTACAATTTAGTTGTTTTATCAGAAAAAATGATTGTATAGTATAGTCTTCAGACTTTTAGATTTTGAATTGACAGTGAAACTCACTGTCTTGATTACTTGGCTTATTGTGTGGTTTATGTGACCAGGGTTGGACATTCGCAGTGAGGCTTGCCAAAGGTTTTTCCGTGAGGGACTCACAATATCCTTTACAAAGATTCTGACAGATGAGGCAGTTAGTGGATGGAAATATGAAATCCATGTAAGTTGATTCATATTCAGGTCTATGTATCAATGATCTGGCCACCAAAAGGTGCTGATGGAGAATTTTTTCGTATAACAATATTGATAGCACATGCAGAGAATGGGAATGTCCTGACAGTAGTGCTCTGAAATCGGCAACATAAGGAATGCTTTCAGACGACTTATAACTGTAGAGGTAGACTGTAGAAGGACTACGTTCTATAGGCTGCTAATTTTTTATAAGAAAATTATGGTGATAGGCTATTTGTGTTGATAGGCAGAGCTATTTGTGATGATGTGGAAAGTGTTAAGAGGCATTGATCACTGGTTCAACAGAAATGCATCCTGAAGAATGCTGAAAAGCTGATTGAACTGTGTGTGGCCAAGTTGTCCCAGGACTGGTTCCCTCTGTTGGAGCTGCTGGCTATGGTACTTAATCCCCAATGCAAGTAGGTCACTTAAAACTTTGGCTAAATAGTTACATCTGCATGGTTGCTCATGTCACTTAAGTCAAAAGATTCTAAATTTTGTTCTTTTGTTCCTGTGAAGTCAACAACAGTTAAGTGAATGCTGTTAATTGTAAGGAGATAATTAGCTATTTCTCTTAAGATTTTTTTTATATCTCAAATCAGATTCCACACATACAATGCATCACGTCAGTCAGAGACTATGGCAGCTGCTTCTGGAAACCAGGTGCCAGAAGATGCACTGTTTGCTCGGCCACCAGACCAGAGGACACCTAGGGTGAGTAGCTTCAGTAGACTGGCAGTCAGGGGTAAACTGTGGGTGAGTAGCTTCAGTAGACTGGCAGTTGGGCAAACTGAGGGTGAGTCGTGTTAGTAGACTGGCAGTCAGGGGCAAACTGTGGGTGAGTCGTGTTAGTAGACTGGCAGTCAGGGGTAAACTGAGGGTGAGTCGTGTTAGTAGACTGGCAGTCAGGGGCAAACTGAGGGTGAGTCGTGTTAGTAGACTGGCAGTCAGGGGTAAACTGTGGGTGAGTCGTGTTAGTAGACTGGCAGTCAGGGGCAAACTGTGGGTGAGTCGTGTTAGTAGACTGGCAGTCAGGGGCAAACTGTGGGTGAGTTGTGTTAGTAGACTGGCAGTTGGGCAAACTGTGGGTGAGTCGTGTTAGTAGACTGGCAGTCAGGGGTAAACTGTGGGTGAGTCGTGTTAGTAGACTGGCAGTCAGGGGCAAACTGTGGGTGAGTTGTGTTAGTAGACTGGCAATCAGGGGTAAACTGTGGGTGAGTCATGTTAGTAGACTGGCAGTCAGGGGTAAACTGTGTGTGAGTCATGTTAGTAGACTGGCAGTCAGGGGCAAACTGTGGGTGAGTCGTGTTAGTAGACTGGCAGTTGGGCAAACTGTGGGTGAGTCGTGTTAGTAGACTGGCAGTTGGGCATACTGTGTGTGAGTTGTGTTAGTAGACTGGCAGTCAGGGGCAAGCTGTGGGTGAGAGCATTGATAGGGCAAAACGGGTAGGTGGGGGTGAGTCGTGTTAGTAGACTGGCAGTCAGGGTCAAACTGTGGGTAACTGGTGTTAGATTGGCAATCAGGGGTAAACTGTGGATGAGTAGGTTGAGGAGACAGGCAATCAGGGAAAACTGGGTGAGTCATGTTAGACTCATGGGGGGGGGGGGGGGGGTGGGTGAGTGAGTGAGATTAGTGGACTGGCAGTAAGTACTCGGGGTCAGTAGTGCTAGTAGGTGGGCAGTTCAGAAAACTATAGCATGCAATCCTATGCTTCTGCAGGACATTGTTAGATTTAGCAACTCCACTTGGAAAGTTTAAAGCTCTTGCATCTTGCCCCAGTATTCTACTTTGGCTGAAAACTATCAATAAAAGCCTACCAGAAACAAAGATAAGCATTCACATAATTCGTATAATAATTGCCTTTGCACAAACATGCTCACATGTGCATAGTCTTTTGTAGATGACGTACAAAAGAGAGTTGGGCACGCAAGACGGATGGTGCTTTAAAAAATTCGGCAAGCTATTTATGAGTTTTACTTTTGCAGCTCTCTCTGAAGCTAATGTATACCTTGGGAAATGCATTTCGCTTTTCTTTCTGTCAGGGCTAGCTATTGTTTAGACATTGGGAAGCGCATTTTTATACCTTTCTGTTTGCAGGGTTGGCTTGTTGATCTGGTCAACCGGTTTGGACAGTTAGATGGTTTTCAAATCCTACTGGACAGGTTTACAAAGGGGCCACCCTTGTCTGTGCCAGTTGTTGCGAGTCTAATCAAGTAGGTATCTTACTGATTTGGTGTTGTTTTTATAAGCCACTGACATGTACCTTGTAGAGATGAGGTTCATGCCTGTTACTGTAACAAAGTTTTACTTGGCTGGCAGAGGGAGTGGATTATTGCTGTGGATTTTTTAAATAGACACTTTGAGCTGTAAGACTTAAAAAAAAATTGCTGGTTAGCAATGAAGGGAATAACATGTTTCGCGTTCAGTATAAGGTGTAAAGTTGTAGGTTAAAAAAACCACTTGTCAGCAGTAAGGGAATGAGATATTTTGCTCCTTAAAGGGAAGCTGTAGGACGTGAATCAGGGATGGGAATTCCCTGTGGATTCTTGATATTCTGAGTTGTTTAAGTCTTTTTCAGAGGAAAACTTTTTCAGAGGAAAATTTTGCCTATTGTAGCTTTCTTCCCCCATTGGTCTCGAGGTACTCTCGATAGAATGGTACTACCCATCCTCACCTATGGTTGTGAGGTTTGGGCACCATATTTACTGACCTATGTACAAAATTACAAGAAAGATTCTATAAGATGTTATTCAAACTAAAGAAATCAACTCCATCATGCATGGTATTTGGAGAATGCGGACGCTTTCCTGCTGACATCGATATCAAGAGCAGAATGCTTTGTTTTTGGTTTACACTCATCAGTATAAATTATGGTAAATTTTCAAGTTCTGTATATAGAATGTTACTTAACTTGCATGAACAAGGGATGCTTCACTTAAATTTTATTCACTCGGTTAAATTGTTACTGCAAGAACTGGGACTAAATGGCTTATGGTTAAACCAGAATAGTTTCAACATAACAGATAAATGGTTCAAGAACAAAGTAGACAGATGCTTACAAGATCACTATATTCAACACTGGTTCGAGGAATTAAACACAAAACAGGTACAAATTACAGAATACTCAAAACATCATTTAAGCCCGAACCCTATCTCAGAGTGTTACCACCTTCTCATTGCCGCCTGCTATTAAAATTCTGGATATTAAATTATAACTTCCCTGTTAACAAACTCGGACATGAAGACATCCCTAGGCATGAACTATTATCTACACTGTGTGACAGAAAAGATGTCTTCATGCGTGATTGAGCGTGTTATTTGTGTGTTTATGAGCCTTTGAGTTTATTTATCAATATATGTATAACGTTGGGTGAACTACAGTTGACATGTTCTTTGACATTTTTTTTCTGAATACCGCCGAGGGTAAAAGAATAAAGAAACTTTGTTAACTCAAAGACATTGATGATTTTCTGCCATGACTTTCCCTGTGGTCCTTTGTATCTTATAAAAAATGTAGAAACAGTCACCGATAAAAACATAGTTCCAACGCAGGCTGAAAGAAAAATGTTAAAACTATAAAATGATTCCTACCTGAAATCCATTTAGTGTGAATTCTATATAAAATGCTGTGTTACAAAATGTATTCAAGTGAATGCTGCGCGATCATTGTGTAAACTACCAAGTAGGATTTTGAGATTGCAATCTTGTATTGTGTATTGAAGGAACTCGATAGAAAAAAATGATTCTGCTGTAAGAAAACACCAGTTACATCCCTTTCTTCCGCACACCTAGTAAGATGGCGTGTTAAACTGAGCAGAATCTCTCTATCAGTCTTTTTTTTTTTTAACTTTCCTACAGCTTCTCCCCAGCTGTCATTTCTGTATGCAGTAGCACATAATATACGGTTTTTGCTTGGTGGCAAAATGGCTTGTGTGAAAGTGATTAGTAGAGGAGATTGATGAGAAAAAAAGGGTCGTCAACCGATCGTTAATGAAGTTTTTTGTGTGTGTTAAATTGGAGAAGAAGAAGAACGAATTATCTTTTATTTTAGAAAAGTGGCCATGACAGTCTGCTGCTACTGCTTTCTCACCTTTCTTCCATTCCTTCTGTATTTCTCTGTCATTGAGACTTTCCTGATTTATTTTCAATTTCAGTGTATCATACTCATGTTAATCATTATTTAGAAGTAACATATAATAGAGAAATGCCAACTGTTTTTTGCCTTTTGATTTAAATTTTTTAATGGAATGAATAGTTCTTGAAACACCATAGAAAATTTAAGCAGTTATAAGTTTCTAAAGAAAATGTCTTTTCATTTTAGTGTCCAAATGCATCTCTTTATATGTTTGATACACGTGTGGGAAATTTGAGTAAATAACAGACGTCAAAAGCCAAAGCATGACAGAGTAGCAGAAAAAAGCAGAGATGGCAGTAGCAGTTTGTGCGCACACAGGCTAGCAGATGACAATTGTGGCTGGTTGCATGTCACAATGTTTCCAAAAAACCCTAGATATCAGAATTAACAATCAGATCTTTGACCATTGCAAAGCAAGAAGACAATACAGCAGACACTTGCAGTTTTACCGAAGATATTTCTAGATCAGTAATACTTTGCATTAGCATGCTAAAAATAGACATTTTCCTCTAAATATGCTTTATTTAGTATGGTCCACAGTAAGAAATTTGAACTAAGAGTTAGTGCATATATGTGATGCTTACAGACCATTTGGACTCTGTGCTGAAGTGCTGACTACACATACTATTCAGAAGTACTTTGTGCCTATTGTGGTAAGTACTTAAAGATTTGCATATGTGGTTGTAAAACTTAGCAAAGTTTTCTTAGCTTAGAATTCCTGTGTATTCCTATTGTATAATATTGCATATTAGTGCGTTCAGTGTGGTCACTGTAGCTGTCCAGTATTATAAAATGATAGTGCCATTCTCTTTTCTTGAAGCAGTCCATTAGCGGTTCATTTGGGTTCCAATACTTGATGTAATGTGCGTGTTTATGTGAGTGAGAGAGAACATTGTTCTAGTAACATTTGCAGGTTGTGCTGTTTGTACAGGATGTTGTGAATTCAGTGTGTTGGTGGTGACTTTTGCAAAGTTCAGAATGTATGGCCCCTACATGCAGTAAAGGTTACAGCTGTCCTAGGAGGGTGCCTTAACATGGACTAGTGATAGTAATTTTTTTTCTGTCCCAGAACATCTTGTTTGCACCCTGATAGAATCTTTGAATGGCTGTTAGTGGAAGTATTCTGTGGGATTAAGGATTTATCAGTCCAAAAGTCTTACTCTAGTTTAGCACTCTAGATTAAGATCAAGGTTAGTCTCAACAATTGCATATTGGACCATAGCTGATTTTTGTTAATATAAAATGAACACAATTTTTAGACCTCTGAGCTATCCAAGTAGATTTTTTAGCAAGTGCATTCCTAATGCAAACTAAAAGCAACTGTTCGGTCTTTGCAGGATATTGTGCCTGAGTTTCTAGACAAGCTGACTGACGATGAGCTGAAGAAAGAATCTAAAACTGAGGCCAAAAATGATGCTCTGTCGTCAATTATCAAGGCACTCAAGCAGCTGGTCAGTCGCCTTCCAAACCAGGAGGAGAAAATCAAGTGGCTGGAAATATTCCGTCTCAAGATGATCTTAAGGTGGGAAGAATGTGGTAAACAGGAGGTTATGTTTTATTGGAAGTGGGTGGATTTATTCTTATCCCCTGTATTTGCGCAGATATAAAAATCTTGTAAATTTTTTAAGTGTTCATCAATGTTAGTAATTAGGAAAAAAAAAGCAGGGGTACAGATTGGAGTTGCAGAATTTCGGTCATGGAAATTCTGCATTGATTCTTGGTATTCCAAAATTTTTAAGATCTTATTCTGAGAAGAAAATTTTTTTTCTGATGAAAACTTTTATGTACTGTAAATTTTTCACTCTATATAGGTCTTAACCTGTTCAGAATCTCTGTACCAGTCCTCATTTTCATTTGCACTTTTTCTGCAACTTCCGCTTGTCACCATTACTATCAGTGTTGGCAGGAGTGCATGATTGTAGTGTTATATGGTCCACTCTGTGACATAGTGGCTGGTGTGAAAGAGATTAACGGAGCAGAACACTTGACAACGAATGGTGTGTAAATCCATCATTAAGAAGGTGTCTGTCTGGACCAGTCACAGAGTTGTGTGCTGGTGGTGCTCATTCACACAGTAAAATATTGATAGATATATAAACTGCAGATTGAATTTAGATATTTGCAAAGATTAAATTTGGGCCATAAAAATGCTTATATTTAAAGAAAATTTAAATAGTACTTACCATTTGGTCTCCAAGATAATCACTGTTTTCATAAATAAGAAAGTTTTACAGATTCCATGTTTTACTGCTTGTACACTTTAAGAATGTAAATAAATCCAGAGATCAGGCATATTCTATTTTGAATCATCTGTTGATGAAATGTCTCAGGCTTCATCAGCTTAATTATTTCTGATGAAATAAAAAGGTGATAATAGTCCAGTGGTGAAGCTAAAGGCGATATCTGTGCAAACTCTTTCCCAACCAGCCTCGCCATTTTGAACGGCTTGCACAGATCTGTTCACTTAACGCCTTGGAGAACCGAAACTATAGTTTAAAAACTAATTCAGGCAGTGCAGGGGAAACAAGCGACGATAAAGCTTTCAAATAGACAAAGGCTAGTTCCCTTATGCCATGTAGAATAATTTGTAATCCGCCGACTAGTGTTGGCACGGGAAGAAGGTTGGTGGATGACCGCCAATGCATGTAGGACCCTGGGAGCGCAAAGAGTTAATAAGGTTTCCACAAGATGAATCTGATGTATTTACTACATTCAAAGCATTACATGGTTTTAAATTTCTTTTAAGCCAGGTTAAAATTTAGACGTCGCTCAGGATTAGCTGTAATTATGACATGATGGAATGTCCCTGATGTTTCCTGCTGAAAGCCTAGTTTAGTAGCTTCTTGTTTGTTTTCTTGAAGCCTACTTAAAGAATTGAATGAGAATGTTCCTTCTTTTTATTCCAGTGATTGTATGCTGTTGCAGGTTGTTGCAGATCTCCTCATTTAATGGGAAGATGAACGCACTGAATGAAGTGAACAAAGTCATTACAAATGTCTCATTCCATGCTAGTCGTCATTCCCAGTTGGAAGAAGATGAGTGGCTAACTGCAGAGAAGGTGGCGGTAAGTAAACTTGTATTTTCCCTTCTTCCATGCAGGGGATGAAAGGATCTTTGAACTGTAAGTGGGCTTTTGAATGCCAAGGGCTTTATTGGATGCCTGATAATACAACATTTTGCTTGACTAAGCAAATCATTATCTTTAAATTTTCCCCACCTTTTCAGAGAATATTTTGTCAGGCTCCCTTCAGAAAAGTAAAATCTGTGGCAACTTGCCTGACAGAGCAAGTGGTGAACAAGCTGATGTCAAGATTAGTTACTTTTGTGATAATAGTTGGTAGCTGGAAGCACAAAATACAGCGCTTTAGTGGCCGTAGTGCCTGTGATTAAAATTCTTGTTTGTGTTTTCTAGAGTTACTCTTACCATGTTGTGGCAGTACCAATGAGTTGATCTACAAGCATTTATTTGTGAACAGGAGTGGATTCAGGAGAATAAAGTCCTGTCGATAGTGCTGCGGGACAGCCTACACCAGCCACAGTATGTGGAAAAACTGGAAAAAATCTTGCGATTCATGATTAAGGAGAAAGCCCTGACCATGGATGATCTTGACCGTCTCTGGGAGGCGCAGGTCAGTCATAGTGCAAGTTGTGGTCACAGGACGTGAAGTTCGGTAGCATGCAGTGCTGTGGACTGGGTGGGGTGGGGGTGGGCTGCAGGAAGCATATTCAGAGAATACGAATGAAACAGATCTGAAACAATTTTCTAAAGGTAATAGAATGTACCTCCATACTTGAGGTTCGATTGATTTTTATTGTTAAGAATGTTGTAAATCTGCCAAGGAAGATCTGCCACATTCCTTACTTTCGACTCTCTCTTTGCTACGTGTCTGGGTACGGTAGGCTCCCTTGGTCACATACGTCAGCATACGGTTGTGTCTAGCGCTGCCAGTACTTTGTTGGGGTTGTCATTTGATGATTTATAGCGCTCTGTCCTCATTTGTTCTTTATTCAATGTTGTAAATGTCAAATGGTGTTCAGAAAGTTCAGGGTCTTGGTTTGGCACCAATGGGGAAAGCCCAGTAGGGAACAGTACGCATGCACTGGTTTGGCATTTTTGTGTTGATGTTTTTTCAGTCAGGAAAGCATGATGCCATAGTGAAAAATGTACATGACCTATTGGCAAAGCTTGCTTGGGACTTTACCCCAGAACAGTTGGACCATCTCTTTGAGTGCTTCCAGGTGAGCCTTCCACTGCCACATTAATTCTGTGATAGAAAAAGTGAATGAGTGGACATGATGGATGTGGGGAAGGTATTTTTCTTAGGCACCACGAGCCATACACCCTGGTTACCTGCAAATTTTTTTTAATGCACCAACATAGTTGTTTGCCAGATACCCCTACAAATTTGTATAGGTATCTGCAGTCCCATTAGAGGTATTTGTGTCAGATAAAAGCTATAGTGTTTGGCTTGTTGCATCACATAAGCATTTATAACAAGCAAATGATCAAATCATAGATGAGAGAATGAGTCTTGTTTTGAGGATAGACTTAACCAAATATTGTTGTTAAAAGTGAAGCTATTAATATTTTCAAATAAAAATTTTAAGCTCCAAACTGCTTTTCTTAAAGGAAAATAGTACAGTTACAGGCCAAAAACTTATGTACATAACATATAGGCCGCTGCTTTATAATTTTGAATAATAGAACACGACTGTTAGGGGAAGCAATTCAGAATCATTGAACTTTTGGCTTTTTGACTTGACTAAGTAATGGTGTTGGGTTTTAGATCTTCACTAAGCCACGTTCATAAAGAAATGGCCTCAGGATTTTTAAAGCCATCTTTTTTTGATCCACCTTGTCTCATAAGGACATGATGCAGTTTTAAAGCCCTGCCAAATTGATTCTGGGTAAAAGGAAAGGTTGGTGCATGACCTGGTTTTAGGTCGTAGGGGAGAGGGTCTATAAGATGCCCACTTTTATATGGAACAGCTTTGTGTGGGCCATGCCCATCTCCTTTCCCTTGCTGCCTTACCTTCCCCGACCCAGGGGTCATGTACCGTTCCCATCCGGGTGAACTGGGATAGTAGTGTGGCACACAGGTATCAAACCATTGCCTTTCATTTCGGAGACCAGTGCTCTAACCACTTGTCCCTCTGCTTCCCCATTTGCTTTAAAAAATGTAAAAAAAAACCCATATCTTTTAAAATAAAAAAAACAGAAATGATATTTCTATCGTTGAAATAAAAGAAAAATTCTATCTAGATTCATAAAAAATCTGAATACAAGCTTATGTTTCAGACAGTCAGTCTGGAGTACCTTGTATTGTGCATGTATGGTGTGCATCTGAAAAGCATTATGGAATGAAGGATAGCGATATAAATTTAGGTCCAGGTGCAGAGATTTGTCAGAAGTGACTTTGAAAACAGTTTTATAACATCAAACTGGCTTGGAGAAGGAGTTGACGATCTTTCTGCAGGGAAGCTGGAACCATGCCAGCAAGAAGCAGAGGGAGAAGTTACTCGAGTTGATACGACGTCTGGCTGAGGACGACAAGGAAGGAGTCATGGCACATAAGGTAAAGTGGCAAAAACGTCTACTATTGGCAGCAAATGCAGAGACTTAAAGCTTCTCCACCCTCTTTTTTGTGCAAAAATGAAAGAAATATTTTTTTCTGGGTATGGACAGCAGAAAGAAACTGTTTATACTTCCTCTGTCTCGTGTGCACATACACAGATTTAGGACCTTAAAATATCCTTTCTGCTGTTCAAAACACATGGTGTTTGATGGTGTGTGCACAGGTGCTGACTTTGCTGTGGAATCTGGCTCACAGTGATGACGTGCCAACAGAGATCATGGACCAGGCCCTGACGGCACACATTAAAATCCTGGATTATAGCTGTTCCCAGGTAATACTGAGTATACAAGCAGTAGGTGGTTTTGTAAAATGATTTTGAGGTTGTCACAATCCCCCTCCCACTCTCTCTGCAGTCACTCACATCAGTGTGGAAAGAGATTTAGTATCCTCACTACAAATCATTCACATCAAGCACATCAACATCTCATTCGCCGTACAACAAATCCACATCAATATCCTCGACAAAAATTATTCTACCTCAAGCACATCGAAATCTCTCTCGTAGGTACGTGACAAAAAAATTCAAATTTTTTTTTTTCAAAAGTGATGTGAATCATTATAAAGAGCTTAAAAATACAAACAAAATGACATAAAAATTATTAAAATAGGCCAAAAATTAAAGGAGTTATGAATTTTTCTTTGATTTAATTTTGTGACGTTTTTTTACATGGGGATCTTAAGGAAAATTGTGACCAGCGAACTGAGTTTTTGACCGTTAAACGTTCATAACTTCTACAGATCTTCACCAATATTTAAAAATAAGATATCAATGGAAAGCTTAAACTCTCAGCAATACAATGGAAGTAAAATTAATTGATTTTACTGATTTATTTTTT
>SMGT01007824.1:15297-48938 GCA_004794575.1 Lanistes nyassanus
TGTGAAGATTCAGATCCTGGTGAACCAAAAGATGTAATTCCTCAAATTAAAAGCAGACTGCTTCACTGGCACTAGTCTAACACCAGGTCTCCTAATACTACATCCACTGCCAGTTCGAATTTTGACAATTCAAAATCTATTGCTGTGTCATATGTCTCCTCCTCTGGATTCCAGTAAGCTATAATATACACAGGGTGACCCTTTTTCTCCTTGAGTTTTTCGATCTTTCCATAGTACATTTCCTGCTTCTGGGTCACTTCATCGTACCACAGATGGCAGACATTTCGACCGACCAAGTCTTGATCCCTCAAAATGTCTGTCAGGTCTGATTTGACTTTAGTGTCCAGATCAGGAAATGTAGTGGCAAGGTCTCCTACACTAATCTTCTTAAGTTCTAGCTCTAACTTCTTTCTCTCTCTGTCTTGCTTCTGCTGTTTCTTTTTCAAATTTCTTCTCCCAAGTTCTTCCTTCAGCTTACTGTGTCTTGCTCTGTTGGTCCATCTCTTTTGCCTTGCCTCGCCCACTGCCCAGTTGACAATCCTCTCTCTTGTCTCCTCACCAAGACCATTCAGGTAGTCAACTACATGGTTCTTGGTGGCACGGATCTTGCATGACAAGAAACACAGAGTAGAGTTGGGCGCACGGTCCTTGGCAGCATTCAACATCCCCATGACTTGCTCTGCATCAATGTTGTGGAGCCTGGCCGTCTGTGTCTCACTTCTCAGTTGTCCGGACAGCTCCATCTGGAAGTAGCGCCGGTACTGCCTCTCCAGGACACTGATCACTGCTGTGAGACAGGAGACAATCATGGTCTTCACTTGATCATCTTCTGGACAGGCCGAAGCTATTTCTGGAAAGACTTCATCATCGATGGTTTCACCGAAGAAGTCTTTGGTACCAGAGACCAGTGAAACGGGGTTATCTGTGGCAGCCTTGATGTTACTAATCACCATTTTCACTTTATCGATGGCTTTCACGTGGGTGAGCTCACTGCTTGCGGGGACATAGAACTTCTTCATCCATGGCCCAGACAACTTCTTTCCCAGAAGACCCAAGACGCACATCTCCTTAAAAGCTGTTTCATTTCCGAAGTCAGATCTCAAACTTCCTTGCAATCCGCCACAAGTAACTGCTCCTGTAGTCAAGAATTTCTTAAAGACGGACCGGTACCGAATGAAAATACCACATGTGTGAAATAATACGTGTAATCGGTTACCCCTGTAACGAGGGATGAGGGTTTTGGGAAGGCCTTCTTGCTCTAAAAATGCAGCAAAACCTTTCGGATCACCTTTCCCATCCCTGTACCTCATCTTGTTAATCTGGACCACGATGTTCCCTGCAAGGCAGTCATTTCCCATGAGCTGTCCCTTCTCACTGTCCGGCTCGATGGATTTGAGCGCTGACCTGCAAGCACTAGCGATGGAATCCAGTGGATGCAGATGGCAGTTCAGCTCGTTGATGTTCTTATCCCACTTCTCGCTTACAAGCTGGACAGCTGCATGGTTGACTGCAGCTCTGTCGGACATGGAGTTACTGATGTTTTCAATGATCTTACCGCGGGTCTCCTGAAACTCACACTTATAGAAATCTGAATATACCTGAGCAAGGTGGTCTATTGACTCGGTGATGTGCGCCCTATAGTCTTCTGCTGTCCCTCCGGGCAACTGGTCCACCGCAACAACATGGCACTGTGTCTTGGTGGTGAAGAGGACACAGTTGATGTGCACTCCCTCTTGGGTGGTGGCATCGAACCCAACAGTCAGATCAGGTGTACAGAGTGCAACTTCAGCTGCATGCAGGTCACAGAGAATGCCCAGTTCACGTGCCATCTCTTCTATGGTACTTCTATGTGGAATTTCTGTGGGAATAGGTAAGCCTAAACACTGAAAAAATCCCTGGATCACAGAAGGTATGTTTTCTGTGGAAATGTTGTTCACAATGGCGTTGTACACTAACATCCTCAACTGAGTAGAAAAGCATCTTCCGTCTTTTTTTAAGGCTATAGGCTGCTGTCTTTCACAAAGCAACTCTTCTTTTTCTTCCATCAGTTGCTGAATCTCCTTGTCCTTCTCCACGAGCATATCTTTAAATTTCCTGTCTATTTCTCTAAGCTTCTTTTCAAAATCCAAGTCTTTTTCTCTCGTCAACTTTTCAAAATCAGTTTTCAACTTTGTCATCTTACTTTTACATTTCTGCTTACAAACCTGAATCAATTTTCTACAGTGTGTCACTTCCAACTCTGACCCTAATTTAGATGCCACTCTTAATCTGTACTTCAATAATCTGATCTGCTCTTGCAGTCTTTTTATTTTCTGTCTCAAATGTTTGGTGGTGGTTGGGTCAGTCTTTACCTTGACCTTCAACTTTGCTATCTGTTCCCTGTAGTACTTTCTCATGCTGGCAGCTGACTTTGACTGAAAGTGCAGCCTTTTTCTCATCAACTTCTTTCTTGGTGTGAAGTCCTCTGGCCTAAGTATCATAGCCAGTGGTGGGGAAAGAGCAGTAACAGGGGGTAGAGAAAAGGCAGAAGTAGAGGCTAAAGGAAGAGCAGAAGTAGACAGTGGAGAAGGGGCAGAAGTAGAAGGGCTTGGATCTGAAACAACAGACAATTCAACTCCCTCCACCAGTGGAGCTGGAGCAGCTGCTTCATCTGACATTGTTACTGTGGATTCTGGCTCAGGCACTGGCTTACCGGTGTGACCAAAATCAAAAGGAGTGTGGCAAAGTTTCTCAAACCTTTGCCTTTCATTAGAACAAGCTAATGAGTTAAACATGCTTTTTGCCTTCAGCACTAGGTTGCGAACCCGATCATAACCAGGACAGCAGCCAAACCTCTCATTAACTGCTGTTACAGTGGCTTTAAAAGATGATTCATTCTTAAAGAATGAAAGGATAACATGACCATTAAGACAGGTATCAGTATCATCTGTTAAGGAAAAGTTGTCCTCTAGATACTTCCTGCCTACCCCACTTTGCTTGGGGGGCACATTGCATCTCTTTTTTTTAGGGGCCATGAAAAAAGACAAATGCAGCAAATAAACTGTTGTGTAAAGCAATTAAAAGGTTTAAGTTTAACGTTTATGTACAGTTAATTATGAAACAAAATATCTGCCTAAAACTTACTAACGGCAGTAACTATTTTAAATTGAAACCAAAGTACTAATTCTATTAACCACAACACTACTTTTTTATTTTAAAAAAAGGCCTGGTTGAGAAAGAATGTCAACACTTCAAGAGGCCTAAGGGGCAAAGGTTGACATGAAGTTTAAACCAATAGTTCGCAATCTTTTCGGTCACGTGACGAGATCTCGTGGCACGCTATGCAAATTAGAAGAAGGACGCTATGATATACCTACTAAGTTTCTCAGTTCACAGCAAAAACTAAGGGCACAATATTTTCAAAGTTAAGTGTGAAACGGAACTGAAAATGATTCTTCTACCAAAAGAAAATATAATTAGTTTACGGCAATCAGATTTTCGACTTAGGTCTTTTTTCAATTAGACACGCTGGGATTTGCTTAGCACTTACGAAGCCATTTTCTAATGGTGCAGACTGGACTTATGAAAAAAATTGAATTAAAAAGGTTAAGGACTCAAAAACCTCATAAAATTAAGAACATGCAATTAAAAATGCTTAATTAGTCGAGTTATTCAATATTTATGCTACGGGTTACTCAGCTTCTGTATGGCAAGGTTGTTTTGGGGAGCGTCTTTTTTGGCCTGCTTCAAGTGGGCTTTCAAACAAGCGTCACTGGCAAGAGATATTTTAACGATAAGAACAATTATTAATTATCATCATTTGGGGGGGATTTTTTAAAATTAAAAAAGTAAATATTTTACGTATAAATAAAATCTTTGGTACCCTAAAAAACTTTTGAAAAATTTGGCTTCAAATTCTCACGAGAGTTTCGCACGCTGCGTTCCGCCTCTCTGACCTAGATTGTCACGTACCTACACACACGTGTGCACAAAGTATGCGTAAAGTACAGAATAGTGGCATAAGATCACACATCACACTCATTTATATTCATTCAGTTCGCGGGCGAGTGTGGTTACTAGCAGTAGTGTTTGAGAGCATTCTCTCCCATTCTCTCCCTTTCTCTCCCATTCTTCACTCCCCTTCTCTCCCATTCTTCTCTCCCATTCTCTCCCCTTCCCTCCCATTCTTCTCTCCCCTTCCCTCCCATTCTTCTCTCCCCTTCCTTCCCATTCTTCTCTCCCCTAATTCTTTCCCCTTTCTACCCTCGTCTCTCTTCCTATCTCCACCCTGTCTTTCCTCTTTCTTTCATTTCTGGTTCGCGCCTTCTTACATTCCCTCGAAGGTTCTTATTTTAAAATGAAATGGATATTCCTCCTTTGCCGACCGGCTGATCGCCTAAAGACATGAATTTAATGGAATGCGGGGGGGGGGGGTGTCCGGATGGTCACATATGCGTACCTTTCCCTCACTACCGCCTACAAACATACTTCAAAAGAAAGCAAGTCTTTTAAAGGTTTTATTTGGACAGACAGCCTCACAATACTTCCTCCATTGCAGATGACTGAGAAACAGGTGCCATGATGGCGGTTGTTGGGCAGCAGCTGGCGCTGACGTTGGTGTTGTTGTTGATGCTAGCGGAGCATGAAGGTCAAGGTAAGCTGTGCTCAGCGCTGTATAGACCTGTCTGTTTGCCATTCGTCAGATCTTGTCTTGGGGCCACTTATCGTGTATCAGATGTAGACCTGACAGTTTGTTATGTGTTCCCGTGTCTGGCTGGCATCTGACACTTACAGCTTTGCAAGAGAGTAAGTGTGATATTTTTTTTTACTTGCTCACATCCCCCTTCTTTCTGCTCGTTGTCTCTCTTGCTTGACCCTACTTCATCTGTCTTCAGCTGTCACACCTGTCCCTGTCTGTCTCCAGCTGTCACACCTGTTGCTGTCTGTCTCCAGCCTTCAACTGTCACACCTGTCCCTGTCTGTCTCCAGCCTTCAGCTGTCACACCCGTCCCTGTCTGTCTCCAGCCTTCAGCTGTCACACCCGTCCCTGTCTGTCTCCAGCCTTCAGCTGTCACACCCGTCCCTGTCTGTCTCCAGCCTTCAACTGCAAGTTTAGCAACGAGGGGTGCGAGCAGGACGCCGAGTGCTGTTCCTTCAAGTGCGTGCAGTCGCACCCGGGCACCAACGCTCGCTGCACGCGCTGTTCGCTGCACGAGCGCTGCTTGTACACACACCACTGCGAGGAGCGCCTGGTGTGCGGTGCCAACCACACGTGCTGCGCCAAGTTCTGGGGCACGTGCACCCGGCGAGAGGACTGCTGCAACCAGAACTCCTTGTGCCGCGAGATGGATGGCTTCTTCTACAAGCGCTGCGTGGAGGCGTCTGCCAGCTCCGCCGGAACCAGCCATCCGCGGACTCCCTTCCTCCTACTCTTGGGGGTGATCGTGATGGGGGTGGTGTCCGTGCGTTTGCGAATGGACAGGACGAACCGTGACGTAGTTTCGTGACCTTCCGTGCCCTGCTGGTCTGTGCGGAAAGACTGTCAGGCACCATTCCTGGGACCCCTGTCCCTGCTGTCCAGAAACAGCATGACAATGCCCCCTTCCACGATTCCCCCGACTTTCCTAAAAAGGAGCGCATGTCTTCAGCTCCAGAAAGTCCCCCAAGGGCGCAGTGTTCCCTCTTAACTTTACCATGGGATCATCAAGAGAGCGCGCTTGGCACATCACCAGGCATAAGCATGTCCCGCGTTTTCTTTCAGTTTTGATGGGAAACGGACTGTATGGGACTTAAAATGAGAGCAAGCACAAAGAGGTATTTTCCTGCACGCATCGCCGGGCAAATTCTGCAAGGAACATTACCCAGGGCGGCTGTTTGAACTCGATAAGGAATCTAACTGCCCTTGATATCGTTGCAATCAACATACATCCACAAGCTCCCTTCCCTTTCCACCCCACCGCCAAGTCAAAACCTTCTCGTTTGACCCTCTGGATGCTTCACATGCAGACTGAATCCTGATGATGCTGCCATAGACATCGATTGCCTAAAATAACAGGGGAATGTGGCCACATTTCTAACAAGCTCTAAGCTGGTCATACTGATAACACATCGATTTCTTCAAATAATAGGCGCATCTGGCAATAGTTCTAAGCCTCCAAACGATGTCTATATATAAATGCTGCTTTGGAGGTTTGTGTAGAGGAAGGAGTGGGAATATCTCACGCTGTTTTTGCCTAGCATGCACGTCACGCGTATGTCATGAGTGACACAAAACTCCAGGACGAACAGGTTCCAAAAGAAGAAAAAGACAGAAAAAGAATTATGTCATGGACTGTGTTATATCACTTTCTCTGACCCGTTCCTGCCACCACTCCCACACGCTGAATTCTGACAGTGGCAGTGTCTGCGACATAAGTGGAAAAGGTTGTAGGAAAAACACGACCAAAACCTCTGCTGGTGACGTAGAACGATGGCTGGTCGCGATGCAGTCACACCCTACAAACCTTTCCCCCACGAGACGTATCGATCAGACACAACGGTGTGAAGACGGCTTAAGTTAATCTACTTCTTGTTTCAAAACCAGAGTCCTGAGGGAGTGGAGACACGCAATCTTAGTTGTATCATTGAGACACTTGCGGTGCAGACTTCAACGATACGTCTAGCACTGATCGATGGTCAAGGCTTTGATGGTTACGGGAAGTGATCCAATTCGCTCACCAATTTTATGCCCGTAAATCGTCAGGTACCGCGTGCGTGGGTTCTTGCATATACGTGCACGCGACTGTGTCCGCGGTCATATTTTCAGAAGTTCTGTCTCCATGCTTTGGAGATTTGGTTGGCTTCTAGCACAGGTGTTTCTATCTCCAAATAAATTAACTTAATTAATATTATTAATAACTTCTTTAACTTCAGTTAAACTTACATGTCACTTATTTACAATAGTGCGTGTTTAATACAAAAGAAAATACAAAAGCTTAGACAAGTCAGGTTAGACCCGAATGCTAGGCACAAAGAGTACAGACAGAAATTGTGTTCGCTGAGGACTGAACATCAGCCAGAGAACCAGATACCACGTGTCTACACTGCCTGACATCGCCAGAGGACATGTACTGAGTACACCCAGTGGTAATCGACATCAGTGACAGTGTGTGTACACCAAGGAATCGATTTCAGTAAAAGAGACAGGTGTCTCATGCATTGCATCACTACGTGACTGTCATTAACTGAGGATTTCACGCTGGGTAATGAAGTGGTAGACTGGAATTAGCATGAGATGTGCAGTGTAAACTGCATGAGTGTTATCATCAGAAGGGGAGGAATGGAGGAGGCAAGAAAGAACTAAAGAAAGCAATTTAGAATTAAAGAGAAATAGAGAAAGAAAGGAGGAAAGAGAAGAAAACGCAAGGAAAGGAAAAGCAGAAAAGAAAAAAAAGTATTTAAAAAGTGAAAGACAAACTTCAATAGAAGAGATATATTCTGTTAAATTTAGAGGATACAATCGATGTAGGCCTAGTACACTTAATGACAGATGAAAACAAACCAGAAAAATAGAGTGCACAGTGCGTGGTAACAATAAGGGAGCAGGGACAACCTGCCCCCCACGCCCATCCAGCGACGTTAAAGGTCACCTGAGGAAACAGACGTTTAGTCCACACGATATGACGTCGATTTCCATCATTACAGTGGCTGTAGCAAATGGTGTCCTTTTGTTTTCATCATTTGTCTTCTGAAGCACCGTCAGCGTGCGACAGACCTGCATGACACAACTTCGTCCATGACTGTAACGTAATTGCTCTCTGACACCAGAAACTCCAGAAACGTGATGCTGGCACCGGAAGTGAAGTCAGAGATAACTGCGCTCCGGTCACGATTGATTTCAGGGTTAAAAAGGAAACAGCTTGGGGTCGCCTTCGTGAACATGGCAGGCCCCCATATCGCTGCCTAGTTATGAATAGAACTATATACTGTGCGCTATGAAGTTCTACGGGTCATACTGGAACGACAGCACAGCAGCAACTACGGTTGTCATTAACTGCAGTGACCGACATCGACATGGAAGAGAAAGAAAAAATACGGTTAGAAAAAAGCGGGCCTATATTTACGGCTGCAGCTCTTTCTTCCTGCCCACTGCCAGAAACTTCCTTTAATTATGACGTCCTTGGCTGGGTATTTTTAAACGTATATTTTGCTTATTTCTGGTTGTGATGTCCTACTGAGTAATTTTTCATGCAGAGTAGATGATCATCATGCGTTTAGTGACGTAAGCATTGCACAAGACTTGTCTATGGTAGATAGTCGTCGTTGAGTAAGTTTCACTGCGGTTGGTTCTGCTTTGACCTATTAACACGTCTACAAATGACAAACATCATAATTTTCTATAAACATACGTGGGCGCTAGCGCATGCATGAATCTACACATACAGGAAACGGTTACAAACGCGCGACCCACGCATGTATTCGCCAACATTTAGAATTCACAGCCATTCCACTCCGAGGTATGGTCCTGACAGGAAATGACGTCAAAACCAGTATTTTTCAAGTAAAGCAACAACAGCAGCCGGAAGGGAGGAAGGGCGAATGATCAAAACAGCATCCAGATTAAGGTACTTGGATGAGTAAGCCATCAAATCATTTAACAATCAATAGATCAGCAAAACATTTTACAGAACTAAGGTAGGAGGAAGCAAAACCTTGCAAACGATAGTTTGGGGCTCTCTGTGTGTTCAAGCTTATATCCTTTTGTCAGAGGGGAAATCGACAGAAAGAATTCGACGAAAAAATAAAATCTCAAGAGAGAGAGAGAGAGATATGAAGACAAGACAGGCTAATAAGCAGGTAGGCAATTAGACTAGAAGTCAGACTCCTGTATATGACTGCAAAAATAGTGGTACATGCGTATGTGCGTGATTGTAAGCTATTTTAGACCGGTATAATCTTCAAAAATGACTGGAAGTTTTGGAAAAAAACCTGGCCCGACAACTAAAAAAGTTGGACGTTATTTTGCTTGATCTTCGATTTCCACCATGCCGAACAAGGCCCCAACCTCCCCCCCCACCCATTTTTTTTTGGTCGTTCTCGTTTACACATCCTCAAGGTCTGTGACTTTAGACACCGATCGATGTCTGACGCCTGGGGTTGTCTGAATCCGGTGTTGTCGTCACCACGCATCACGTGACTGCAAAGGTAGTCTAGCAGTATAGCACAGTACGGCGTTAGTTATAATCTCGCTACGAAAGCTGGCTTATTTCTCGTCGTTCTACAGTATCCAAGGCACCTGCAGCAAATACTGGGGGACGTATACAGTAAGTGTGTAAACTTAGGAACAATCAAGAAAAGGCAAAAGTTTGTTCTTGCATTCCAAGACAAACCGTGAGTTTGCGACGAGTTTCGCGAGCGTTTTTCTCGGAAAGACATAGATTTCTTTCTCAGTATATAAGCGACAATCCTTATTACTGATAGTACAGCTCTGGAAGTCATAAGCAATGTTGTTCACAAATAAAATCCTTACTTTTTGGTAGGCACAATTAAAGCTCTCTTACATCGCTTGCATCCGTATTAGCTATGTAACACACTCCAGTAAAGCGCGTGCAACTTGGAACCGAACGACCGAGCTAGGTCGTAGCGTCGTGGATATAGACAACGTTTACAACGTTTGCTTCTTTTCGTGTTTGTTATGTAACGTAGCCCGGTGCTAGTGCCTGAGCACTACCTCTCGTCTGTGTTCAGTAACGCACACCAGGCAATCTACTCGCTTGCCCCTGCGATCAATAGTCAATTATCTCGCTGGCCCACTAAAGCAGTTGCTCTCAAACAAGAGGAAGCGAGCTTCCCTGCTTTGCTCCATCGCTGGGGACTGCATTCCAAGCACCACATCACGGGTATTTTTGTCCTGTTCCCCTCCCTCCCCACACATCACTGTGTTGGTTTGTTTGCTGATTATCGAGAAAGGAGCGCTGGGCCCTCTAAATTATATCTGTCGTTTATCGTGACCAGTTTCCCGGTACGGATAGCTTGCAAGTTTCTCTGTTCAAACTTAATTCTGGTCATCGTTAAATAAAATGGTCTGCTCCCGCATGGTCCCTGCCCTTTTTGTCGGTTTCATGACGAGCCCTCGTATTACCGTGCAGGGGCGGGGGGGGGGGAATTTTGCTGTTACAGTACAAGCCCTTAAACAACAACGAACAGATCTCTTTAACGCACGCACACTCTAGGCATTATACACTCGTTTGCATTATAGAAATGCATAGAGATATTTTCCACAAAGTGAATGGTACCACGTGTTCATTTTCAGAGAACGGTTCTATTTAGGGTCCTCTTCATTACTGAATAGACCTAGGATAGACCTACCATAGACGACTGTTTTTTTAATGAAAAGAACATGCGCCCATGTATCCAAGCTCTAAAGTACACTGTGTAAATGGTGAAAAAAGCACGATAGACTAGTTAATCTAGAACTCGGTGCCGAATTTATGGGAGGACTTATGCGGTTGATGGAAGGGCACGATATGCGGACGATGGGCAACAGTCAAAAGAACTGAAATCAGATTATCGTGCTGGCCTTGATAAACTACCTGAGATATACAATCAATGCACTAAACAGGCACGATAATATTTATTACACCCGGAGACAAAGAAGAACTTACGGTACAAGACAAAAAAAGTCCAGAGAACCCTACTCTCAGACAAATATCCAGCATATCCGCCATATCCCACCCACCATCGCCACCAGAAACATTACGCTGTCTCAGACCCACTGCAGGATAAACAAACCAAGAGGTGCACGTGCTGTGATACTGTGACAGAAAACACCCCCGTCCCCCCCCCCAAAAAAAAAAACCTCTGAAGCAAATGACACAGTAGTGTACCCACTCTATGAGTCCCCACACAAGCTCTGTGATATTTATTATCGCCCCTTATTCCTATGGCCCAGGCAGATATCGAGTCTTGAGGCTGTTTCGCTGATATAAGCTACTGCATGGCTTCAAAACCTATATTTGATTCAGCACGTCATGACTGACCAACGACAAAGCGTGTTACACTTTTGCGACAGTCCGCGGCACCTCCATCTTCCAACATGGCTTCCGTTTACTTACCTTTTCGTGTACCTTCTGCTTCCTCCTTGTGTATCTAGGTTCTTTTTTATTATTCTTAATCTTTCTTATTCTGCCCTTCCATTTCCCTGTCCTGTTCTTTCTGCAATTACATTTTTTTACCTCCAGTTTTCTTTCCCAAGTCCTTCTACTTCTGTAATGCTCCTCTCCTTTTGCTCCCATCCACCCCTACCCCCCGCCCCAACTCCGCACTCATTTCTTCCACTTCCTCTTTCTGACCATCCATTCTCATTCCTCTGTCCTTTGAGTTCAACCTCCCCACGCGCTTCTGCTTCCTAGCTCTGATCGATACTGTTGACTTGCCCTTTGACCTCCTTCTCGGTTCTCTTGCAACTACTTCTGGCCTTTCCACTCCAGATTTCCTCTCCGACTTTTCATTTCGCGAACCCGCCATTCTATCAGCGATCTCTCACTTCACTCACTGAACTATCATTCTCATCCGGGTATGTTCACGGTTCATTCCTGTTGTTACCTTCCAGGACATTCCTTTGTCGTAGTGACTCGCGCCTTACTGCCACTATATTATGGTTGTGTAATGTTCATGGCACAGACCGGGCCTTGGGGCACGTGACTCGTGACGTCTTCTGAAGACTGGGCTGCCCATTTCATTGGCCAAGATACTCCCTACTGCACCTTTCGCGTTTCCTAAAACGCAGTTTCTGATATTCCTGTTAAATTACCCTTTTTTGCTACAGTTTATGCACCTCCTTGTATTTATTGGATTTAATAAACGATTTTACTCAGGTTGTAAAGTGTCCGTGTGTGTACATAAGTGCGCGTGTACGTGTGCTCGAACGTGCGTTCATGGTGCCTGAAAACATTTGAACTTCTTGCACAGTGTTTGCGTCGTCGAGGGTCTCTCTCATTTCTAGTCATCCCTCGCATGCACGCTCTCTCACACACAAACCAAGAATGCAGTTCCTATGCCCAGATGTCTGCAACACAGAATATAGCTGCAACAGCTTCTACTTACAAAATGGATTACTGCGTAAAAAGGAATTCACAGACCCTTTGCTCACGAACAGAAGCCGTGATGAAGTACACAAAGCACTTTCTGAATATTAACGCACAGTTGTAGAACGGCTTGGGGTGGGGCCAGACAATTTACTGTCCTCATTTACCAAAGACCCTCCCCCTTAATTCCGAAAAACCGTAAATTCTACCATAAAGCTTTAACTGCTGCGAGTACTTCCCACATAAATCAGTTTCTGACCAAGTTGTTTCTCAGCACTATCCCTAGTTCCATTTTCCCCGGTGATCATTACAGTCCAGCGAATTCGATAATTTCACGAAGATCCACTTTCCATTTTTTTTTTTTTGCAGATCTAAAAAGTAGCATGGCCAGCTTGCTTGTCTGAATGTGTTGCTTCTATTCCTAGCGACACGCTCACGTGCTCATTTTCACACGACCGACGTTAAAAGGACGACATTTCGTAGAAAGAATTAAAACTGTATTACGACATCTCGGTTCATTCATGTGACTCAAACTCCACCCACCGCCATTCTCCCCAAAGAGTCAAACGGCCACTTCTCACGGTACAAGTTCGTTTTACGATCTGCACGTACTGTTTTGGATGGTGCCTTTGCTTCCGACTCCAAACAGCTGCCTTCCTTTCCTCCAGTTAGGTTACTGCACAGTCCGCAGTTATAAAGTCTGTGAAATAAACTCTTACTACTACGCCACAAAAGTTGGCAGCGTGTTGAAGCCAGTTCAGCAATGAAGGTCATCTTATGGAAAGGATAGGACTGAACAAGCACGTGATGATGGTGGAGGGATGGGGTAAAAGGAAGGAGGAAAATGCCGGAGTAGTCGAAAAGTTCCCCCGACCACTACATACCCCAGTCCCATGAACAGCTACCAGCACTTACGCAGATCGAACGCATGGCTGTCTCTGTCCTAGACCGTGTTACCACGACGCTACAGACCAGACAAAGAAACCCATGCAGGAAAATGCGGACATCACACTCCTGGGTTTTCAAGTCCCGAAGACGCTATACAAGACACACTACAAACCACACCTATTAAAGGGGAAATAGCACGGCATTCACCAATTTTAAAACTTCATGAATGCTCTCCCCTGAAATACCAATACTTGGCTGTCGCTCTGCTTTATGTGCGTTTGTAAATCGAGAGATTCGGCTTGTCCTCCCCTAGCCCAGAAATTGAGACGTTTGCTTATAGGTCTTAACTGTGATAATCGTGATTATGAAAAGAAAATTAATGCCATGTGATAACTGATAAACACAGATCTCAAAAGTACACCAAAATTATGAGCTTCTAGTCTAGTCTCCTAAACATGTTGTCATCCAGCACAAACACACATATGCAATCATACTTCAAAACATGTATGTATATGTTCACATGTGTATGAAGAGATCCACATGCATGCTTGGACATGTGTGCGTGCACATGCATGTGTATGGGTGTGAGTGCATGCATACAGTACACACACGCATGCACACACATATGCAGACACACATGCATGCACAAATACATACAGAAATGCATACATGCACAAACACACAGATAAAAAATCAAAAGACAATATAAAGAATCAAAAATTATTGAACACGTAGAGTATCAAAAGGTCAGAAGATAACAAGGAAGCTCTTGTAACGCCTCCCTCGAAAAAAAAGATAATGAAAACTATAACTTTTGACTCTTTCAAATTGTTTTTCATACTTAATACCACCAAGGTACTATGTATTATTGTTGGTACCCAGATCTGCTCCTGAGACTATGACAGCAAGCTGAAATCATCTGTCCAGTCCAATTATTTCTGGTTTTACTTTCCTTTTTGTCTTTATCATTAAATATAAAGTGGAGGGATAACTGATCAAGTATCAAGATTACAAATTATTTTCTGATGAACAAGCCTGTCCGTGTTTCATCTAGGTCACAAGCATGTTCCAGCCCATTTGCTTAACCCTTACACTGCAAGATATGATGAAATTCCCAAGCAAAAATCACACCTAAATCGAAGGATGCACGGTTGCCATGAGCTGTACTCTGCTGGACAGGGACAGCCATGATTGTGGCCCATCACACTGTAAGGGTTAAAAAAACGTCAGGTAATACTGGGTCTGGACACAAGGGTGAACATGGCACTGTGTCACCTAAACAAGGCCTTGACCTCTAAGGAGGAGGTCATATCACAAGCTGTTCTGCCTCTTGTATCACGGACCCCAGCTGTGCTTGGTGCAGCATTCAGGAGAACCTCTACAATCTGGCTGTGCCCTCTTTCTGCTGCCTGTAAACATAGATTTTAAACATTTAAGAAATTAAGAAATTAGGTGCATGCACCTAACAGAATATGCTTTTATACAACTAAACATCTGGCCTGAGTAATCCAGCTTAAAGAGCCTTCTTAAATGGATGCACTAGCTGATATATTCATGGAAGAATTTTGACAATCATACAAAAGATCTAAAGATTTGAACAAGAGTGCCCTAGTTAACAAAATACCTCAAATCTTTTAACTAGTTGTAAAGTGATGCAAGGTAAGAATTAAAGCAACAAGAAAAAAATACATTATAGCTGGTTTTGCTTTAAATAATTTAACTAAAATTATTGTCAGCATATCTGGTACATTTTCATATAAGCTAAAGCTGTGCCGTTTCAACATTTCATTTTGTTTTATTTAGCTATAAACCAAGGAGATGCCTTTAAACTTTGACAAAACATATGTATAAAGTACAGTACAATGCAATAAATAAAATATTGAGTAAATATACAAAACTGTGCACCAAACTGGGAGAGTGTACCTTATGCAGTGCCGTCATACTGTCAGAATCTGCCAGGTGCGGGTTTGCTCTGCAACACAGTAGCAGCTGCACGACATCTGTGTGCCCCATGTATGCTGCACGGTGCAAAGGAGTTGCTTGTCCTGTGCTGGTCGTAGCATTTACATCTGCCCCATGGTTTACAAGAAGACGACAGGCATCAAGATGACCACTCCTTGCTGCATAGTGCTGACAAGAAAATTCAAAACTTCAATACAGCAAAGTAGACAAAAATGTGATGTAATATGTTACAAAGTATGTCTTATTCAATAACTTCTGAAATCGAAGTGTAAACTGAAGTAAAACTGCTAATAAATGGTGATAATAATTATTAAAAATCCCTCAGGGATTACCAGTGCAAAAAATGTGATGAAATGTAATCTTCAGTAAACTGTCCTGCGAGCAGTCCACAGAGTGCATGGAGAATGAAACAGAAACACACACACTCTCTCTCTCTCTCTACACTCATACACTTCCACTTGCACTCTTATGCACACAAACACCACAAAGACATGCACAATTACATGCACACACAGAGACAGACACATAGTTTATATATTATGTTAACTCAAGGTGGATTCAGGTAAACTAACGCCAGGCTAGGGGAGGTTTATCCATCTTCTGAGAATCCAAAAATCGCAGCAACTGTCTGCAGCATTATCCACGGTACAGATCGAGACACAGAATGTCAAGGTTAGAGCAGGTGGTTATTTTAGGGCTCCGGACAGGCCTGAACGGACTAAATCAGCATCTTTTTACAAAGCACAGCATAGATCATTGTGACATGTACCCATGTCAGACAAGTAACCAGTCTGCAAAACATCTGCTGCAAATCTTATACTATTGAGAAGTTATATGTCTATCGCACGAAAGCAAGAAATCTGCAGGACCTAAGCAGCTCATGCCAGTATTCAGATATAAGAAGTTTAGGTGTCCTGTAGAGTGAATGAAAATATGTCCGAAACTTCCCAGTAACTTGAACTAAGATCTTTAATTCTCTTACTTATTAAGCCGTTTTTAAATCTTCACCGTGCTGTAGCAGACGACACACTCAACACACTGCCATTCCCATTGGCCATTGTCCTCACCAAGGCCGTGTAACCAGATTTGTCTCTTGCATTGACATCACTGCCTTTGGATATCCGGCTTGTTAGCTCTTCTATCTCCCCAGAAAGAGCTGATGACCAAAGACCGCGTTCAAACTCCATTTCGTCTATCGTCTGGCAGACAGACGGAACTGGGATAGATCCGCAGCAATCTTTACAGTCATGCGACGCCATGGCGTTGATACGAGTATCGTCCCCTGACATCTCTACGCTGTCTTATCTCAGAGGAGGTGATGCTAGAGTTGTATATAGTGAAGTAAATCTTAAGAAGTTATTTATTCTCAGATTTCAATACTAATTGTCGTAAGGAAAAAAACCCTGTCATGGTCTTCTAATTTAATGCAATTTTTCATATAGATCTTTCGAAAGCTAATGGCTCACCGATGACCTCTTTTGTGCAGAAGATAGATATTTATAATGTTCATGCAGCGATTGTAGCCGGTTGCGATACGACTGGGATACAGAATCGAGAATGGGGCGGGAACAGGGAGTTGACTGAGTATCTCGCTAATTACAAAGGAAACTCTGTTTTGGATCGTAATATCGGATGCCTCAGAAAAAGGAAATAATGACAGCCAAGCCAAGTGCGAGCAAATTTGGACACGGGTAAGTTCGCTCATTTTTTGACCAAGAAAGTAAAGTTTTCGTCTGCTCATTATGCCATAGCAGACGAAATTCTGTCACCTGTCGCTCTCATGACTTTGATCCTATAAGCCTTCATCGATTTCTCCAAACTGGTTTTGCATAGTTTGATCGCGTGAGAATTTTATCTTCCAGCACTCCCATTTATTTTATTGTCTCTTTACACGTATTGAAAATTAGACTGTGATAAAGGCCAAAGGGCCAGCGTGAGTAAATGAGATAAAACGAGACGAGTTAAGACGATCGAAATCTCGGTATATAGAAAGAGAAAGATCCGTGTAATGGCTATTTTTAGATCTGATCTCGTCAGTTAAGAATTGTTGACGTTCGATCGATCGAAACGTGTCACGTAACGAGCCTCAGTTTCCAGAAACATGAATTATAACTGACAGATGTATTTACGCTGATTACATACATCATGCGAAAATTGTAATTACAGATTTACAGATTTAAAGCCGTGCCAACTTGAACTTCCAATCATATGGAAGATCAAGATACAATGAATACTCACGGGAGTTTTTTCCTTGCTTAGTTAAAACTTAAATTATATGCTATTTTTGTTCTTTTCCTATCAGTTGTGGATCAGCTAAGCCACTACATATATGTACATGTACCTACATGTATGTATACCCTCAGTGCATATCTGTATGAGGATCTTAAGAACCCTAAACAAAGGGCAGAAGATAAAACCTCTTTACCTTGAAACAACACACAGACAAATTATCAAGAAAGCCTTCTGTGGTTAAGACACATGACTGCATGCAAGCATCCATTAAGCCACAAAATTAGTACTCAAATGCAGTCACACATGACATATGCAGTCGTGCAATGATTGCAGTCACAACAAGCTCCACAAAGCCATACATAGTACAGTGAATATGAGAAAAAGCACATTTCATGTGCTGTATTGTATGGTGCACAGGCTAATTTTAATGTTCTGAAGCAAATAAATGCTTTGAACTACACTGTACTTCATTATAGTAAAGTTTGCCATCATAAAATAAAAAAAAATTATTAAGAATTAAATAGTAATCACAATTTTTAATATAAGATCAGCCAGTTTTGTAGCAAATAAAGACTTAGAAAATCTTGTAAATTAGACTTCCTACCTCTAATATGTCACCTTTAGAATTTCATCTTTTCAAGTTTAGTTGTGTTTTCATGTTGTTTTACATTCAACGCATGGAGAGTACTAACTAGAAGTGGAGAGTTCTATTTATCTACAAGTACAACTGAATGATGCTGAGTTCTTTTTTGAAACCAGCTGGCATCAAGGCTAATGTAAATGATGACAGCAGTTTCGCAGCCATTGATTCTCTGTTTTCATGGCCACTGTCAGCTGTAGCAGTGAACGGGAAACAGCTGTTTCCTGCCTTTTCTTTTGTAGCTACCAGATGGCTGTGTATTGTGCCATGAGGCAATATGCCTGACATACAAAACAATGCTGGCTGGATATTTTGCAATAATGTGTTGTAGCCACATATACATATATATAGTTGGTAAAGTTTTTTGGAGAATAGAGAGGACTGGGACTAGTGATATCACAAAGTGCTTGACTTGCAAGGGATTCATGGCAGATTTAGACCTAAATGACAGGTATGTTATTATTGTGATATTAACATGGCACAGTACACAATTTGCCCAGTAGGATTTGAAATGTAGCACTATCTGATATGTGATGAAATGACTTTTACTGGATACAGAGGCAGCTTCAGTGCAATGTGATGGCCCTTGTCAAAGGTCACAAACCAGGTTATGCCCCTAGAAACCTATGATAAGATGGGCTGAAGTGGGGATGAGCAATACTAGAGATTGAAATGTCAGAATTAGGTTAAACGCCTTCTTTTGGTCTCACCTTTCATGTCTTTGGTTTGAAGAGTTCAGGGTCTAAAATAACAACCTGTCTGAGCACAGGTAGTTAAATCCCAGAGAAGAATATTTATCAGCATGTGACACATTTTAAGCAGTATGCTGAAGTGAACATTTTATGATGAAGCAGAGTTCATCCTATGCAGATTACTACTCTAGATGAGTCTTAAAAACCAATTTCTGCTTCCAGCAAAGTGGACCCTTATGGCTTTGAACGATCGGAAGATTTTGATGAGAAGTCGTATGAAGAGTTTATGTCATCATATTTTCTGGTGTTGGCCCGAAGAGCAGCCAGGTGGCGCCCCCTAGTAGTGGGCAAGGAAACAGTGTCCAAGTCATTTAAGTGTAAGCATTCTTTCCTTTCTTGATACAGAACACTGTGGATTGCATTAGTCTAGCAAAATTAGTCTGTACGACTGACTGTGTGAGTGAGAAAAATGCAGAAATTGATGAATTAGGGAACAGTTGTCACATGTGGTCACTTCGTGTAACAGACCATTTGCATAATCAGTCCTGTGAGGCACAAAACTCATTAACACAACAGCCTGTGACCACATGAAAAAGTGTTGCCTGTTGTGCTCCAGTGACTGAATGAGAAACTGTTGCCTGTCATTCTGTGCCATGCAGAAGTATTTGTGTGGAGATTGGTATGGATGGACAACCATGCACATGAGTAATTCATATATGTATGCAGAATAGGGAGACATACTGATTGGGCACTTTTCCACCTTAATTTGCTGTATGCTTTATGAACTTTACAATCCATATCACCAGCATTAGCCTTTGTATTTAAAATTTTCGGTAATCCCATCTGCTGTCACTGTCAGTGTGTGCTTGTGCTCACATCAAACCAGATCCAAGAGGCAACCTTACAAATAAAACTGATGCATTTATATTAAAAATATTGCAGTGAAGCGATTTTGTCGGAAAGGTATTCCCAGTGAACATCGACCGATGGTGAGTGGCTAAATCTTCTTGTGTTAGGTGCATTTGCTCAGTGTCTACAATGAGGACACAGATTTGCATACGTATGTCTGCATACATTGCATTCATTGAAACGCTGTGCTAGAGGTCCAGAAGATTGTTTCTTGTTTCATCCAAAGTTTTGCAGCATTTCTGAATCTTTGATAAATTTTCAGTATATGTATGTGTATATTGTAATTATATTAATGACACTCAAAACAGTTATAAAATTTGAAAAGACATCAAAACAAGGTAATCAGAACATCGTAAACACCCCACAAAAATACATGCTGATACATATGTATGTGTGCATACACGTACTCACAGACACACCCAGTTTTTAAGATCCTTTTGAAGGATTTCACTCTGTGCTTTATTTACATTCATGAGAGGCAGATGTGTACAAAATTGACTGTATCTAGTTATGTACTGTATGTCTACTATATTGTCAGGTATGGATGGAAGTAAGTGGGGCGGGTGAGCGCATGCGAGAAGAGCCAGGTCTCTACAAACAGCTACGAAGCCAGAGGTTGGATAGCGCAATCACTGAGAGCATCATGCTGGGTATGTTGGCAGCACTTCCTGTCCCATGTCTTGTTGTCATGGAGAACACCATATGTGTCACACCTCTTAGTGAACTGATCTATGTACATTTTACAGTGGACAGCACTACATCAGTTTGCGGATGATGAGTTTAACGACTATTTTATATTTAGCTTCGTTAAAACCATTGTTTTTGTTTGAGGTATTGCTTGGTTATTCAGACCTGTGTATCTGAGCTGTACCACTTATTGACATGTCGTTCAGAATCTGTCTTGTTGATGTACGATTGGCCCACTTGTAAACTATTGTGAGACTGTAGTTGACAGCCTGGGTGCACAAAGTACTGTAGTTATAAATGTTTAGGCTGATGCTGTTTTAAGAACGAAAAAGAACTTTAGGTCCGTGTCATGCCCTGACTCGTGTTTGTTGTTTATTTTCTCTGCAATATTACCCTATTGGTCAGTTCTACCCATGCACTTCAGGTTCTCCAGCAACACCTATCATATCAGAGCTCTCATTCCTCAGTCCATTCATAGGAAAACCAAGTGATTCCTTGAAAACAAAGTGGTTTTACTGTACACCAAATTGCCTTTTCGTCGTAGATATTCTGATTCCTATAACCACTTTTGTGTACAGATATCAACAGGACCTTCCCTGAAAACATCTACTTTGAAAACGAGAGAGACCCCACAAACCTTCTAAAACCTTTGAAGCATGTCCTAATGGCTTTTGCCCTCAATAACCCTCATGTTGGATACTGCCAGGTACATGTAGCTGTAGTGCTTAGTAGGTATGTTTGAGTATGTGTTCAGGTTTTCTTAATTAACGTTTGTGCACACTTGCATGTAGTGCATATTTTTTCTGCTGAAGCCAATAGCTCTTACACCTGTTTCTTATGACTTGTTGCCATCTTTGACATCCCTGATGTCTACAGGTGCATGCTGTTGAAGGTCCTTCCTATGCCTTGACCATCCCCTAGAATTGTTTTACCATTTTTACCAGTTGTTCTTATCTTTGGGGGAGTGGGGGGGGGGCTTGCATGAGCACGTGTATCTCCTGTTAATACATAAATGATAAGGGTTATGTAAAATACACAGGGCGAATGGTCCTTACGACCACTGTTATGACCAGAAATGCAGATCTGAATGCTCATGCAAGGTGTCCCAGAAACATGATTATTTTGTTAAGTGTAATCCTAATGATACATGCAGTTTATTGCTGTTAGATACTGAGACTTTGGGTGCTCCAGCTTTCCCTCTACCCCAATCCCTCTTCCCCATTAGCCTCCCATCCTTTCCTTGTTGCGACAGCCTTTATTGATGACTTGAGGCTAAGCAATAAATAACCTAGAATTTAGGAGTTCTTGAAGAATGTCTAAAATATCATTTTTAAACCAAAGCATTCAGCGTCAAAAACGTACATTCAGAACATTACATAGAAAAGTAGTTAATGACGCCTCACCCCACACAAAAAAGCCCTGTTAGTGTTAAAGCTTTGCATATGGGTGTGTGGCTAAGTAGGATAGAAACTTTGATTGTATATTCTTCAACATTTAGAATAAGGTGACAGAACTATAGAGACGTATATTTAACTTTGTGTGCATGTCTGCATGTGCATGTTGACCATGCATGTCCTGCAGGGCCTGAACTTTGTGGCTGGGCTTATCTTGCTGATTCTGCGCAATGAGGAGAAAGCATTTTGGCTGCTGGACACACTTGCTCGTCAGAGTTTGCCTGGTGACTGCCTGTTTATCCCACTTTAGTTAACTGGAAATATCATTGTCACCAACTTTTCTGGGCCAGACACCTTGTTGCAGCCATGATTTTTGATTAGTAATATTTATTTCTTAGATTTTCTTAGATTTGTAGTTAGTTATGTCAATGCAAGGAGATTGCCCTGTCTGGAAAAGTTCATCTTTTTTTGCATGCCACAGTGCATGAATATCTTTGGCTTCAAATAGTTGTATGTACTGCATTTTAAGGAAGTAGAATTCATTTGAGCATTACCAACCTTGAACAACTCTGCCTCTTTTACCACTACCATTCCAAACAGTTGATCCTGGCTTGGTGATTTTGTGCAGTTGTTGTTTGGGCAACTGGCATTCCAGCCATTCTTCTTGTGCATTTGCAACTTTCACAGCCCCTGACCTTTTTCTGTAAGATATCTGCTGTAAATTACGCAAATCATTTGTATCTGGTCTTCTGTTTTGGGTGTACAGATTACTACTCCACAGACATGGTTGCTGTCAAAGCTGAGCAAGAACTGTTAGGAGAACTCATCAAGTAAGGGCATGCTACAGTTCCTGGCATGAAACTAAATTTAGCATTTCCCAAACATTAAAAGACTACCATTTTTCTTAATTTTTAAAGCTCAGAATATGTGTCTGATAATACATACATGTACAAGCTTTTATTCAGATGTTTGTTCCTTTCATTGTCAATTTTGTTTTGGTTAATGCTAAAAATTACATCTACAAATGCATTGGTCTATTCTCAGAACTTTGCACATTTAACAGATTTGGTGTGACATACACTAAAAATGCATGCACATGTATCAGTGTGATGGGAAGCCTGTTTGCATATGTGTGCCTGGATGTTTGCAGTCATGAGTGCATGTGTATGTTTGTGCTTGTATGCAATCTGTACGAGGGGGTGATCAGGTTGGAGAGTGGGTAAGCGAGTGACGAAAACAAAGCTTGTGCTACAGGTGGAAGCTGCCTGATCTGTACAACCATCTGAACAAGGCAGGTCTGTCCTGGGGCCTGGTGGCCATGAAGTGGTTTATCTGTCTTTACGCTGATGTTCTTCCTGTCGAGGTGTGCCTTCTGTTACTGTTTTGCTTCTGTTTTACCATGTACAGTACCTTTTGATCTTCATTGGCAGCAAACGGGTGGGGCGGGGTGGCTACCAAAATGGCTTTCTTAAAAGTACATGTACTTGGTTACTTTACACAATTATTTTTATATTTTGGAGACTTGTAAGACTGTAGTATGTTCCCATACTAGCCTTTGTTTTTGGATGTAATTCACATACTGTTCACTATCACCATACTGTGAAATTCTCCAAGCCGTTGAAGGGGCAGATTGAGAAGCAATTATAGCGATAGCAACAGTATTTACGATAGTTTTATACACACCCATTTTAATTTTGTTTTTTGATCTGTTCCTATGGCTTTATTCCAGACAGTGCTGAGAATATGGGACTGCCTGTTCTATGAAGGGTGGAAGATCTTATTAAGAGTGGGGCTGATGCTTTTTGCCAAGAACAAAGCTAAGCTAATGGAGGTCTCAGATTTCTCTGGCACAGTAGAAGTCATTAAAAATATGCCAAACGACCCAGGTGTGCTGAACTGCCACATGTTCATGCAGGTAGGGAGCCGTTGTTAGGAATTTATACAGTAGTACCTCCAATATACGATTTTGAAAAAAACACCCAAAATCAGGTCTTATAATGGAGGGGTCTTATAAGGGAGGACTATAGTTAGTATAACATGTTGATACGTGTACCGTAACAATGGGTTGATAAACACATCTGCATGTATGTTATCATGGCAGCCAACTGCAACGTGTTTTGAAATTGTTTTTATTTACACTGAACTACATGTTAAAATAAGGTTTTTGCATCTGAGTCACTGAACATGTAGTTTTATCACACATCAGACTCACTTTATCTCATCACACACTGTATCTAGTTTCATCCTACCACACATCAATAAAACTTTTTTTTCTTTCTTGTGTTCCCAATTAAAGAAATTGAAATTTTATAATATAGAAAAAGTTGTGAACTGTGTTTCACTGATGTCCCTCGTTGCCCATCTACTCTAAATCATTACTTAACATGACATTAAGGTCTCACAATCACAACAGAGAAGGGATACCTGATTCTTTAAGGCCATGCAGCTGTTATTTCATGTGTAGGCCGCTTGGCCTGCATGAATTGGGTATGGCTTCGCTGTTCTGATCATACGTACGATAGTCTGTTGTGATCGTTAACTGCCAATAGGCTATTTTTATGAAATTGTGAATGAGATCTCTTGAGGTGTAACTACTGTGTCTGCCTGACCTTGTGGAAAACAAAATGAGATTTTTATAAATGAATTATGACAAAATTCATGATGTAGATTATTTGTCGTGCCGAGAAATGTCTAAAAGACTTTCAGGAATGAATAACAACAAAATCTGTGATTTAACTATTTGTCCCACTGTGAAATGTCGAAAAGACACACAAGCGCATATTGTACAAAACTTCCTTCAGTCCATTAAGTGTAAAGTCCTAAATGGATGTCGGATGCAATATTTATTGCCAACTTCTCTTTGCTGCTTCTTTGATAGGAGTATTTTCAATCTCTTTTCTAGATTTAAAACAGTTCTTTTGCGCTTATCAGGGAATTTGAGGTCAACATTTTGCGTTTCTCAGTGAACATCTTCTCAAAAAGAAAAGACCGCTAACCTTTCTCTGCTTGACCAGGGAAAGTCGTTAACTGCACGCAACTGGCCACTTTTGGTGGTCATTGGCCAGGTTAAGGAGGGAGTCGTAAATTGGAGGTCATTTATATAGTAAATGGTCTCTGTCAGAAAGTTTTGGGTTATGTGTGGGAGGAAATCATATATGGGAAGGTCTTATATAGGAGGTTTTACTATATTTGTTGGCACATTCAACAATAGATTAGTAAAAGGACTGTTTATATGGGAATGAGGTTGTGGTTGGGTTTGGATTTTGTCCTGCTTAATTATTCCAGAGATATCTCTGATTATTCAAAACTAAAGTCATTTTCCAGATGATAGGTTTTAAAACTTTTTTTATTTTGTCATGGATAGTTCTTTGTACTAAGTTTTATATAAGGAGTGAACAGTGAACAAACACTGATTGATTGGTAACTAATCGTTCACCAATAAATTATGATATTGGATTGATGTACTGGTAAAAGCATAAGGTGGAAAGAGGCAGGCTTTTGGTTTGCCATTTATTTATTGAATGTTTCAGAGTATCTTCAAGGAGACAGGCTCAATGCCCAGGGCAAAGCTCCGAAAGCTACGGGAAGAGTGCACCAGGCGCATTCTAGCATCTGCTTGATCAGATGTCGGACTGCTGAGAAATCATTTGACGGTGGCAGACTTAACAGTCATATTTTGTGTTGGATTTGCCTTTTCCCCTTTCCTTTTTTCTGTGCGTACTTTATTTAAAATTTGGTTTGACTAAGAGGCAGCAACTGTGAGTCTCGAGCCTCTTTCCATTTGGCAAAAACAACAGGACATGAGCAAATGATGACTTGACAATCGTTTGATGCAGCTCAGTCATTGAGAGCTGAATGTGACATTTTTATAGATAATATGTGTGTGTGTGAGTGTGTGCACACATAATGTCGTATGTCTGCATGTGTGTGTGTGTGTGTGTGTGTGTACTTGCATGCATACATGTTTGTGTGTGAATTTTGAGATGGAGCAACATAAACATTCTTCTGCAAAGTTTGTAAATGCTAGTAAGCATGATTTATTCTGAAATACATTCCTAACCTGTTTTTAGACATTTTAAAACAAAGGGTTTCAAGGACAACCACTAGTATCTACAATTGTTTTAAGATATATCTGGCTGATATAGCACATCGCACACGCAATTCTTTTTGACAGGAATTTTCAACTGTAAGTTTTAGTAGCTTTGAATAATATAAAGATGTGGCCCGAGAATCATCTCAAAACCGCAAATGCTTTGATTATAGTTTTGCTTTTTTGAAGACTATCCTGGTGCTTCCATTATCAGGAACACTGGGTTTGCTTAGAGCATTTCCAAGCATTTTTAGAGCATTTCTGCACAAAAACTCTTCTTGATTACAAAGATGTTACAATTGCTTGCTATGAAAAATGTTTAAAGGTACTTCGATGCAGAATACCAAGAAGCGTGGGAGCTGTCTATTGCTATATCTTGCAAAGCATGGTTAATTTTGAGATAATTTTTATGAAAACTCTTCATGACATCAAGAAAATGTGCTTGCATAATCAAAATATATAGAAGGGTTTTTCTTCTGGCACGTCTTTGGGAAAAATCTTACAGCCGGCAGGTGAGGATGGCAGCCGAGAAGCCATGGTCTTTCCTGTTACTGATATCATGACTCACACAGATTTAATTCCGCAGATCTGGCTGCCAGTGTGTGGAAACAATCATGCACATTTTACCATATAAGGCACACTAACACCAACAAACAGATGATAGGTTATTAATCGAAGACTAGTAAAGTTTGAGAAGTTTAATCTCAGCTGTGGTGTCAGTTTAGTATTTTTGAAAAATTACAACATGTTTTTGCTTTGATGGTTGTGCATTGGAGTACCTTTAATTTTCATCTGAATATCCTACATGTATTATTTATTGCTGTGCTGTTTTTTTAACATAGAAATGAACTCTGAACACTAACGACTAACAAAAAGTGTACCACATGAAAAGTTTTCTTGCTGATGGATCCTGCATCTGCCTTTGTTTTGACAGCATTATTTTACTGTTTTACTGTCTCACTGAGCATTTGTTGTGCTGGATGCAATTTGTAATTCTGCTAAAATGCATTAACCTCAAGACCTGTGATAGTAATTCACCAAGTCATAAAGAATTTGATATGCCTCTACTTTTCACACGTTAGGAGAGACAATCCATCTGGCGTTTTTTTTCTGATATAATACCACCTAGTTATCTACTCAGATTGAAAATAAGGGAAACTGTTTAAAATAAACTCTTATAGTTCCAAATTATGAAAACCTGTACCCACCACATTATTTACCATAACACTTGCCCAACGTCTGCATGAGTATGTGTCCACACTACTAGTCACTGCACAGTGCCTTTGGGTCAGCATTCTGTATGATTGTGATACAGGCTTTTTATGGCCAGTTTTCCATGATTGTCATTAAATAAGTTTTTATGTCCATTCTTGATGGTGATTAGAGAGGCTTTGCTATACCCAAGTTTATCCATGACTGTGGAGGGTTTTTATGTCTAGCTGTTTGTAAGTTGTATCTCCAATTTGTTTCATCCCATTGCCAAGCCATGACTGGTACATGTAGTAACTTAGAGTATCACATACTTTGAAAACTCCTCTTGATAGCTGTCGGAATCTGTGGTCCCCAGCATCCATGCTGGCAATGTGTCCACCAGCCTGACCATATCAGCAAGGAGCTGTGTTATCCATTCCAATTTATTTTTAACACAGCTGGTGATTCTGTGAATGTTTGTGATCAATAAAATGCAGGAGGCTATTACCTTGTCTCACACAAGCTACATTTTAGAGGACGGGGAGTACAGGCTGCTTCCTTTCCCCTGTAAAACATCTGTGTTGGATTTGTACATGTTCTTGTAGTTTCTGTTGTCATCTCAATCTGTGATTGCCTTAATTTTACATTTCATTAACAAAACTCTAAGACTGCCTCTTATGGCTGTATGGCTAGTTTCAAAAGGCTGAGCAGTGCATCAGTGAGTTCTGTCCTTTCATAGCTGCCTTAGTATCCATAAACTGGGGCACCGTCATTCCAAAAAGTAGTTATTATGGTATTTCATTTGTATGAAAACAATGTCAGGTGTAGATAAACTGTGGATGGGTTTCATTTTGTAGCACCCAAGGACTGTCACCTTTAATGAATACAAAACCATAACCAGTGCCTTTGTACCTAATTCCTGACACGTTAACGAGGAAACTTGTGCTAAGCTAAAATACAACCAATAAAACTAGACGTTTTAGGATATAACCATTTTATTAAAGGCAATTACAAAACAAAACAAAAAATGAAAAACACTATTGTTTTCTCTGTTCTAAGGTGATTGGTGGCACAATGGCTACACTTGTCACCAAAGTAGTGAGAATCATAGATCTTGGGATTGGATCGTGGCTTTAACATATGTACAATGTATTTCCTCCATATGCGACACACATCAACAGCGCCTCCTGTGTCTTATGATGCATGTAAACCCTTGGTTCTGACTGCATAAACACCAAACAAAAACTTACACTTCTCGTAATGAAGTAAGTTAAGTGCTGTTTGTGCTTTATAATTGTCCTGACAAAGGGTCATGCCTTGAAACATCGACTGTTTGAGTTGGATTTTAGCCCGGCTTCATTTCCTTCTTGTTACCCTTTTCACTCATTTAATTTCTCACACAGTTTAGATCTACGCCATTAGTAGCACTCATGCTGTTTAGGTCTACACCATAAGTAGTGCTTGTGCTGTTTTTAAACAGATTTCTTTTTCTTGAGCAATTGCTTGCTTTTCTCTTTGCTTGTTTGGTGCAAATAATCTGCACAAATTCTACATTTTTGCTCCTGAAATAGGCCACCAAAGCAAAAGCAGTTTCTTGAAGTCTGCCATCTGTGCACCAGTGCAATTCAGGAAAACATATGAATCCAGTGTTACATAATTATCAAAATATGAAGTATTTTTCTTGTGCCAGAGCTTTGAGCTCTCACCCTTAACTGTATTCTTCCACTGGATACATTGCTAAGTCAGAAAAAGCGATGTTCATTTTAGATTAATGGCATATGACAGTTCTATGTAAGTGAACATAGGTTGACCTATTTATCTTTCACTACGTAACAGAAATCAAACCACATCTGGACTGCCTTCTGCCTTCCACAGATCTTGTTGGGCTGCAGTAGATGTGCTGAATGGAGACATATCCATGACAGGCTTGTTTGCTCATGACAAATGTCTGACACTATAAAATGCATGATTTGTACACCTTACCATTTTTTTTTTGGAGGGGGGCATAAGTTTTTATTGAAAGTTTCGCCCAGCATATTATGGTTACAATCTGATTTTTAACAAAATCATTTAGATAACTTTATGAAGCACTGTTCAGTTGTGACATTCATAGTGGCAGCTGGGTTTTTAAGATGTGGAGCAAGATGAAAATGTGCAATATCTTTATGGTAACCAACTATCTGTACCATCGAAGAAACAAATTCCACTTAGTTCTGGCATATTTGCAAGTACCTGAATATGACTTGCATATAGAAGTTTATATTTTTGGTGTACCAATTTTCCTGTGCGTGTATTTACGACCAGTAGTTTTGTTGCCTTGAGATTTGAGTGCTTACACATTGTACTGAATTTTTCTATCATGGATTGACTGCCTCTTTAATAATTTTTAGCAGAAAAATGTCTCACTTTAAAATGTGAACAGCATCTCTTTATTCTGTCAGTGCTGGGTATTACAAAGACAAGAGAGAAATAAATCGATGCAATTTTTATTTTGCACAAATGTTTATGCTGGCTTTAGTGATGTTGCCTTTGTTACAACTATGAATATGTTTGTATTCATATATTTTATGCTTCTTATTTTATACATCCCTTTTACACCTCGATTCATCTCTGCAGACTTGAGTGTAGAAATCATCCAGGATACTGTAGATCTAAAGTATGCAGGATATTATGGCTGTATAATAGCCACACAGGATACCTCAAATGATGCACAGATGCAGGATTCCTCAAACCCAGCAGTGACAAAGATGTGTGAACAACAGCTAAAAATAGTCCACAAACCTATGTAGGAACTAGGATACACTATCCTTACATCTCAATGTCATCATATTGGTCTGATTATGATTAGGAAATAAATATGCATGCAACTGTACACAAATGCCATTTTGATGTAAACAGGATCTCGGCTACCTCTGTGCTACTTTTCTCAGAATCTAAATTGAGGTATGCTTTTTAAGATCTATTGTAGAGACCTGCTAAGCAACATCTGTGGCCAAATTTGCTCTTCCATTCTAGCTGCTTCATATAACATCTCTGGCCTAAGCACCCTATCGTGTTTGCAATCAACTCCTTGTCCGAAAAACATTCAAATAGTTACAATCCAAATACTGAAGAGTGTTTTTTTCAGCTGGCACTGCATAATACTGGAGCCAAATTAGTTATGGAAGATAGACCTAGCTAGATTTTTGTTTGGTGTAAATGTGTAAAAATAATTTATTAATATATAGCTGGAATTTCATAAAATGGCTTATTAAATATATGGTGCTGTCAGAAAATGCTCCTGTTTCAGTGAAATGCCATTTCCATACACAATCAGTCTTCCTAAAACCTGAATGCACTTTTTGTATTGACCAGATAGCGAAATATTCGTATTCATTACAGCCCTAATAATTATTCTATATGGTTTCAAACTGAGGAAAGTCTCATAGCTGGCAGGTGACATCACTAGCAGGATTCGCAAGTGAGAAACAACAGCTTATCCTGTTGCAGACATTGTTAATCCTGTGCAAATCTGTTTGTCTCTTTCTGCAGCCATGCCTACTAGAATGTGTCTTGCAAAGATGCTAGAGAAAGTAGAAATCTATCCGCTAGCAAAAGCTGTCGCGTGTAGTGCCTTGGAACGGAAACTAGAAAGGCGAGGCGGAAATAGCTCAAATCCATCTTGGATGCTGAATTTCCATGGAAAAGTAATTCAGAAAGCTCCTAGCTCTTCTGGGTGCACTAACTTGCCACCATGCAATGGACTTGCCTAGCTTTTCTGCTTGATTCTGCGAGAATCTTGCTTTTCTAGCATATTTGCAACACACCTCTGGACATGCTGATTCAAGTTAGACCAAAATTCATTTCCACTCGTCTTGGCAGTTTGGGAATTCTTTATTTTCAACAGCCTACAGCTGGTGAAATACATGATGTTCATGGTTTTAAGCCCTTCTACCCCATCTTTATGAAAAAAACCCTCCCAAATTTCAATGATTTGTGTTGTCGCTATATACAGGTCATGCAGCTAGCTTCACCTAGTGAAAATCTTGTCAATTCATAGTGTTAACTGAATCAAAAAATCCAACGTTGACAGACGTATATGCCTCATTTTAGATGCCAATGTATCAACATTCAAGTACACACTTGCACACCGTTTTCACGATTCACGATCCAACTCCCAGAACTAAACCAGAAGCCCAGGCATGAAGGTGGCAGAACACTGGATTTGAACACCGCATGCTGTTCAAGAACCGATGACAGCGCACGGCAGATAGAACACCCCCCCCCCCCCTAAGATGAACTTTGCACAGTCTGCCTGCTTGACCTCAAGTCTCAAATATGGTGCCATCAGTCCAGTGACAACAGCAAAGATGAAAATTTTGAGGAATCCTATCGACAGCACTGTCTGAAAATGGGATTCCAGCTCTTAAGAAGCTCCCTTGCAGTCTATATTGTATCCTTTCATGCATGAACACATTTCCACCCTCTTTACCAGTCCACTTTTATATCGATTCAACTCTGTCCACAGGGCTAGTTCAACTGCAGCTAGTCAAATGGCACATCTCAAATTTACTGACAGACGCCCAGAAATTGGTTCTTGAACATGAAATGGACACACTGCAGTATGATATTCCTCTCATGGCGGATGTCGTTTTTCAGCAACTATAATTGTTGGAAAATAAACAAAAGGGTGTTTTTGTATTCATGATTATCATCAGACATTTTAAAATTCTAAATAAATGAGTATGAGTAGGGGAGTGTAAGGGGTAAAATTTAAAACCAAGATATGCAAAGCAAACATTGCAACAGAATTAGCCAAACATGCAGCTTACAAGCTAGGATACTCCCCCCACCCCCTCAATAAATTAGTTACAAATAAACTACCAAGCAATAACAGTAACACCATCCTAAATACAAGTAAGAAAAATTTAGAAGTGGGGATGGGTGGGAGGGGGTCTGAATGAGCAGATCCAGTAACAACACAAAACCTTCAAGGAGCCAAGCTACATACCTTTTCAAGAAGTGTTGGTTTGCGATGAGGTCTTTTCTGCCTGTTTAGGTGCCTGTTCTTGTTGAACAAGCGTGTGTGGGGAGACCTGCTGGGTGGACGAAGTGAGGCAGCAGCATGTGAGGTAACAGGCTGGACCTCACCAGCGGCTGTCTCCACCATCTCACCGACGCTTTCTTTCGTGGCATCTGTCATCTCTGCTGAGTAAAAAAGATATCGATAAGAACTTACTAAAATATTAAAAAGAAACTGATATCAAAATGTATGGAATTTTTGACAGGTTTGACTAGAAACCAATGTTGTTTCTGTCATGCAGTACTGTGTCAGGTTCATGGCTTGACCAAGTCAAACGAAAAGGTGCAGCAGAACAAGGAGGGAGCAAAAACAGCAGTATCGAGCAGAGGGGGAGAGGAAGATAACCCCCATACGCCAATCCCATCAACAGGTCACATGCACCAGATATGCACTCTAAATCCACGACCCTCTGTACTGGTAGCATGCACACGTAGCTATGCTACAGGATTCCCCAACAAACCAACAAGTCAACAGCGGCTTGGCACTAAAGAATCTGATTTAGTGCGGCTTCTCATCTCTTGGCATGCAAGACACAGGGGTGTTCATCTCCTCAGGGTTCCCAAGAAGTTTCCTGTCAGCAATATGCGTTTTCTGTAGTGCAACTGAACAGCTGCACACACAAGCACCCACCTTTCTTTTTGGCACCCAATAAATTTGCATCTTTGGCATCACCGTCGTCATCAGATTGGTATGACGCCATCAGGTTAGCAAGACTGCTCTGCCCCATCTGCTCTGGTCTCACGCTTATTTCAGAAGGTGAATCGCTGTCATCAGTTTCCTCAGATTCCCCTAAAAATAATGAGAGACAAGCGTGAGTTTTAAAGTCAGATTCTGTGTACTTGGCATTCTCATACCTTAGAATGGCAGTACATGGTGAACAGTCAATAGTGTAATAGAGACCACTGACTGAAGGAACACTGTCTAGGCCAAAGCAGCAAAGACTTTCATAAGGAGAAGCAACAATTAGTGGAAGATAGCAGTTGTGTATTTGACACCGTCTAACATTATTACAGCTAAACCTAAACCGATAGTTTCAACATCTTCACGCACAATACACAAAATCCAAGAAATACAGAAAAATACAAGGACCTGGAAAAGTGTGGGGGTGGGGGAGGCGAGAAGCTGAGGCAGACACAGTTGGAGTAGACCTGACCAGGTGAGCCAGCAGAGGAACAGGTAAAGAAGTCATGATGGGAAAAGGTTTCTAACATGGAACCATGGGATGATAAAAGTGGTGAGGGGGAGGTTATAGACAGATGTACTGACAAGATGTGCACAATGTGTCCAGAGAAGGCAGGGACGGAAGTGGTTGGTGAAATGGATACTCACCAGCAATAAGAAGAGAAAGTGGATCTTTGTCAACACCATTTGACCTTTCAACTGTGATGGCACTGCTGACCTGGAAGGAAAAAACTCATCATTTTGTACTTACAATAACAATCATATATTTAACTTTTAAGTCAAAATAGCTGTCACTGACATCATAAATACCAACATTAATATGTATTAAGGGTGAAATTCTTCCAAAACAAAAGTAATGGAGGTTTTCCTGTCGACAAGTTGGTACTAAGACGTCACGACTGCTGTCTACTGCACAATGCATAAAATGACATAAAATGAAACATTATCAATATATTTTCCTAATTCTCCTTAGGCTGGTCCAGATGTGCATGCATCATTATTATCTTTGAAGGATGGGTTGGCAACAAATGTTAAATAACAAGTCACAGTGACCAGCACACACATATGCGTATGAATTCCTTTTCAGGGTGTCACCAAAAAAAAAAAAAAAGGAACAAAAGAATTTTCTTCAAAAGAAGGTGATGTATGTGTATGGGGGGGGGGGGGGG
>SMGT01007824.1:48962-86060 GCA_004794575.1 Lanistes nyassanus
AGTAGTGTCTGCGCATGCATGTGTAGAGACAGAGAATTCTTGTTTCAGATTTCAGCTACAATCACTTAGTACCAGACAAAACACACCTTCAACATACACAGACATTCTCTCTCTCTTTACTAGCAGCACACAAATATGTGTGTGGATGATGACAGATAGATGCAGCAAATTACTGTAACCATACCTTAAACTGGAAAAAGGCAAAATTCCTGACAAGCCCAGTTTCAGTTATTTTAAAAAAGGCCTTAGAGCAATTACAAGAAGGGGAGGTTAGAATAAACAGCTTTTCTCCACCATCATTCGCTGCTGCCATTCACCTGTCTTTTCTTGGCTGGTGTGGGAGAAGTTGACTTGCTGGTCCCCTCAACGTTCTCCTCTTGCAAGTCTGCCAACAATCTCTTCTGACCAACACCTGACATGCTTGGTGGTTCAGCTGCAGCTGTGCTCATGGCCGGCTCTCTTGACTCGGCGTGGTAGGACCAGCCACGCCTGTCTTGCCGACCTCTGCCCCTCGGATGATGACCTCTCCCTCTTCCTCTGCCATGGCTTCGGAATTTGCTGAAAAAATTTTTTACACACCATCAGTTTCAAGTCTTGAAAAGATTTTAAGTCTTGAGATCATTTGAGCTCCTGACAGTTCGTTATAAAGTTTTACAATTATAATTTGGTAAAAACTACTCACTCCTAGTCCCTAAAAGAAAAAGTAACAAAACAAATACAAGCGAAAAAATTAATTTTTTCAAAAGTTTACTGATTCTTTTACAATGCCATCTTTATACTAGCAAAAACATGGCTATAAACAGATTATAGATTCTGCCTATAGTATAATTAAACAAACTGACTACGGATTCTGACTATAAACTAAAACTGACTATAGGTTCTGACTATGAACAAACTGACTACAGATTCCGACTAGAAACAAACTTGACGATGGATTCTGACTATAAACAAACTGACTACAGATTCTGAATATAAAACTGTCCAAATAATTAGGTCAGGCCACTCTACAACAACTTTGAGATGCCATCTGAATGATCTGTTCTTACCCAAACTGCTTTGTCTCAATCACTTCTCCCCTTTCTTTCTTCTCAGCTGCCAGCTGTTCCCTCTTCATGATGTTCTCTTTGGTTGGGAAATTTCTGAAATGAAGTGTCACACAAATACAGAATCTCACTTGCACTGTTGCAGGCAGTTCAAAAGTTTAATCTGTAAAAGCGTTTCTTGAAAAATAACTCTGGATTTATATATAGTTCCATTTCATTTTTTCCAGCTTTAAATGCCTACCGCCCTCTTATCAGCATTATCATGACCTGAGTTGCACGTGCTTGTGCATAAATCTTCCTTGTCGGCTTAATTAAAAAAGGTAAGACACCCATGAACTGAACACAAACGAACTGCTGGGGTACAGATTTTAAAATGAGATTTTTATAATATAAGCTGGAAATAGCAGACAGAAAACATACTTCTTTCTTTCCTGTTTCCATTTCTCAATATCTTCTGGTGAATCAAGTGACCAGATTTTATTGGCAACACCTGTTCTGTGTTGCTGTCATTAAACAAAACATGTCACAGCATTAAAGTTATCTGACAAAATAATTTCTTTTACAGATAAACATTCAGAACAATTTCAAGAGCAACTAATAACACAAAGATTAGTAGTTTTACTACAAATTAAAAAACAAGGCATTGGTTTAAGCACCTGTTGGTTCTACGTACTGCATGACAGTTTTTGCTGCAAGGTGCCATTGATGTACCAACTTCTGCCACTTCATCTTTTTTTTTTTTTTTTTGTGAATCAGAGATTTTAAATTTAAAGTGCTCCATTATATTTTACACATATCTCAGGTTTATAAATCCTGTATTTATCCACAAAGATATGCAAACTGTTTGATGAAGTAATAAGAGCTACTGTGACTTACCGTTTGATAATGAAGCTGTAGCAGTTTTGGAACTGCTACATACCGACAGCCCGCAACAGAGCACTGGAACAGTCATGTTGCATGACTGAGGTAATGTTATTACTATGGCATTTACACAAAAAGAGATCCTTCAAAACAAAAAGAAATATTAACAACGAAAATAGACACAAACTTGAAAAATTAGTTTGCTTATTAAGATACACAGAATGATTTTTCAAAGGTAGGTTATGTGGATGAGGAAAACCTATTGTGTGGCTGTGTGCATGTGGTATCAGGCAAGTGTGCGCCATGTTCTTGAGTTTGTTGAACTTGTTCTTGAATATGAGTGTGTGACCAGATGGTGCAACTTTTGTTCTGTTGACTTTTGGCTGGAAACATGAGCAAGCTTAATCACTAATGCTTGTTAGTGTTATGAACACTATATATAAATGGTTTTCTAATTTTATCTGATGTTCTTATAATACCTGTTGGTGCTGAGCGATGTGATTATCATACTCCGTTTCATTCTTAAAGCCTCTGTCGCACACCTCACAATGAAACTTGTTGTTTTCTGGCAAGTCACGCTTATCTATTTTCTTTTTCTTTTGGGACTAAAAAACACATAGAATCAAAAATTAAAATGTATACTTCACATTAATTTGCATGATATTGATAACGAGGGAGTCTGATCATGATTAAAATCTGTATACATGTTATACATCTTCAAAAGTCTCAAATTTTCTAGTTAACAGTGCCAAAAGTATTTTCTTAATCTTAGACTAGAATTAGTAGAAATGTTCAGTTTTTTTCCAAATTCTGCAACCAACACCAAAGTCGAAACACTTTATAATTAGTAAAATTACGTTGTCATTAGATTACATTAAGTAATTAAATGAGACCACTTAAGAGTCCATGCATAAAGTACAGAGCAGTGCTCGTGATAAGCATTATCTTGGGTGAATAAATTACCTGAGTTCGATTGTTCTTACCTGTGTATTTTGGTGGTGGTTTTGTTGCGCGTTGTTGACGTTCCCACGTCCTCTTCCTCTTCCAAACCCCCCTCTGTTGAATCCCCCTCGGTCGACTCCAGAACCCCCCGCAAAAGGTGCTGACATGCGAGGGGATCCGCACTGGTAACTGCCTGATGGGCCGAACGGTCGGGGCTGGAAAAACACGGGATCATTCCAGATCATGTTGGGTTGCTGTCGCCGATCGTGGCTGCCAAGATTGTTCGGGCCATTGGGACCCGGACCAAATTTGCACTGAGGCCTCTGCTGTCTAAAGTCTGTAAATGACCACTGTTGAGGGACGTGCGGTGGTATATGAGGCTGCACAAACGAGTTGCCTCGGCCAAAATTATTGATGCCGACAGGAGATCCGTAGCCCCGACCTCCTCGCGGACCGAAATATCCTCTGTTGTTCATTCTGTTTTTTCCCTCTTCAGTATCCAGAAAATGCGACGTGGTTGGAAGGGGTTGGGGAATTTACAATGAATGTCTGAAGCTGAACGACGGTCCTTTTCTGTGCGATCATACTACAAACCGTGTGCCATGCCGCGCGGATCAAAACCTTGAGAGTGATGTCCCCTGCGCTTTACGGTGATAGGGGAGATAATCGTTAAAAATGGGTGGAGGGAAGGAGGGAGAAACCGAGTTACTGTACAGATAAAGAGAAACATGTCTATGGTTTGCTGGCGTTTAGCTATAGCTTGCACCTTTTCTATCGCAGAATGAATATTGTCATTGTTCGTGGACGCTGAAAGCAGGATCACCGAGAGCCAAGACGGGCGCAGGGGCAGACAACTTACCAGCCGCCCCTCCCTCAGTTCACTCTGTATGATAGGACCACAGGCTGAACAAATGGCACTTTACGTTTTTGCTTGACTTATTAATACCGTTCATTGACACACTGGTTCCATTTCACCAGTGTTCTGTGTCAGTTTAATAGGACAAATTACTTATGCCGGGATAAAGTATTTAACGTACGCGCTATGGAAACTGTCAAAACTGCTAAAACTGCACACAACACACAAAAATAAAATACCTACATCCCTGTTAAATCAGCAACGTTTTTGCTGTCATAACTGTCGAGTTTTTGTGACTATGTGACTGAGATAAATCCTACATCATGTTTACGGATGTGGATACCAAGTTCCAATGTTTCACTAGATGGGCGATAACTTTTGTTTATTAGACCCCCCCCCCGCCCCGGCCTTGTTCTTACACACCTCTTCCCCCTTACGACAGTCTTTCTCGGTAATAAATTTAAAAACAAACAAAATGATTTAATGTGGAAATTCTCAATTACCACCTTGAAAATACAAAGAAACTGAGATCTTATTAGGGAGAGGTAATTAATTAGTTATGTGACGACACCTGCCAACAAAGATCCATATGCTGTTATGCGTGGAGTTTTCCGGTAATCAGGAAACTATAAGATCCGGGCGCGCTTAAGTGTGTAGTGCAGCATATACGTGTGAATGCGAACTCAAAACCGTGCTAGTGGGGGTGGGGGTGAAAACGCAGCGAGCACAAGAGTGGGACTTGTAAAGCGGAAATTACGGTGGTCTTTCTGTACGCACGCACGCACGCACGCACCAGCCCTCGCCGTTTTATATCCTAGTACAAATGGCTTTACCTATTACTGTCACCTACACCGTCATTGACAACTCTTACGAAAAGGCTTGTGATACTGGGGAGGTTGTTAGTGTGTGTTTGGAGGGGGGGGGGTGCTGAGATGGGTTTATCTCTTTACGATTCTACTCCACGCACCAGTAGACCCCTCCGCTCGTGTCCCAGCGCCCCTGCCCTTGCTTTGTCCGTTAAAAGAAGTGTACACGGCAAAGGAACAGGTATGCAGGATCACAAATCTGAGTTGATTGTACCGGCAGATCGCCTTCAAAGGTACGGTTCAGGGCTGCCGGATCCTTCTGCTTGTTCTTCTTGTTTGTGATTCAGGTAAGCGACTGTGTGAGCTTAGCTTTAACAAAAAATCGACAGTTTCGTAGTTTTTTGTGTAATAACATAACTGTCTGTGTAATAACATAACTATCTGTGTAATAACATAACTATCTGTATAATAACATAACTGTCTGTATAATAACATAACTGTCTGCAAGCCTTTAGCGAAGAAGACAGCTCAAAAGGTCCACCAGGTAAAAGGTTTCGAATCTTGTTTACTTTCAGTGTACTTTTATGTCTTTCACGTTTTAGCTCAGCTATACAAAAGCGGTGTTCAGTACCCTTCAGTACTGAAGTACTCCTTCAGTACCCAAATATATATGTTAAAAATGAAACAAATTGTTTTCGGAGCTTATGCAGACAGGTTATATCTATTACTGCCCTAATGATTACACAGATGTTGCTCATTTGTTGCCCACTGCATAATGGTCATTGCACAGCAAGAATTGTGACAAAATCAGAACTTGAATTCACCAGTCATAGAACCAGGCTTTAAAAGTCCAGGTGCAAATTTTTAAATCATTAGGTTTAGGACTGGGTGGCTGGGACTACACTCACGTGGCGATCTGGCTATTACGTTAATAAGTAAACAAGCCAGTATATTGAAGGAAAGATCAAGGAGCAGAGCATGGGAACATTTGCTTTGCTTTGAAATGACGATAAACATTTAAGTTTGTCCTACATAGCTTGTTGAAAAGGAATGACTGCTTAGCTGGAGAAACGGTTCAGTCTAAACTGCTTTAATTCTGTACAAAACTGTGAAAAAGTATTGAGATTTTACAGATGCTGGCGATTAAGCTGTGTTTTATTTTTCTAGTTGTTATTTGACCACTTTTCTGTATTGTTCAGACAGTTGTTCCAAGCTGTCATATGACCCTGTGCCCCAGCTTTCACGTGGAGGTGGGGAGGGGGACTTCTATGTAGGTAGCTGCAGTCCCACCGAGCAGCGTTACAATGCCTCCCGGGTGTGACACAAATCTTCAGTGTAAAAAAAAAATGTCTACATGAGGGTGTCTTATGCTGCGATAATATATGAAGCCTTTGACTGCAGTCGAGATTGGATGCATAAGACTGCATGTGTAAAAAATGTTTTCGAATAATACATGGTGACAAAGGAGAGGTATCCCAGCCCAACTACAAAAACTAACTGTAAAGATCATGCGTGAAGGATACAAAAAGCTAACGTTATTTGCCAATAAGCGGATGCAGCAGTCGTTCTGGTTTTTCTAGACAGATTATGTCGTCATCTATTTAAAACAAAAATTATAGGTATTAGAAGTATTATTCTTATGATACTGGAATTCATTAGTTCCCTAAGTTTTAAATAGAATAGGAATCTGGTAGTACTCTGATATCAAACTGAAAACAGATGTTCTTCAGCTCTGCATCAGATAGGAAACCATTATTATCTGTTTGACATTGTAGACAGATGTCATTCTTATACTTAAATTAGAAAAAAAAGAAAACAAAGGTGTCTTTTCCCTTTATAATATAGCAAATACGTTATAATCTGCATGAAACCCCAAACAGGATCTTGTCGCCAATAAAATGGTAAACATACATTATATTCATGTGCATACATGTGTGTGAGAGAGAGAGGTAGCGTGTCCTTCTTCTACAGATGCTATCTAGATGAAACTACAAGCAGTTGTTGCTCTCTTGTGTAAAGAAAGGGAAATGTGTTTTCTGTACGTGATTTTTTTCTTCTGAATATAATATGGAATATGTTTTCTGCACGAAATTGCAAACAGGTCTTCATTTCCTCTGAATAAAACAGAAACGGGTGTTATGCGTGTAGAGTTCCTCGACAAATGAGTGTTAGAGGTAAAATATTGTTTTCTTCACTTGGTGAGGTCAGTTATAGTGTGATAGAGGGAGCAGGGTGACCTTAGCCCAATGGGTCAGTATTGGATAGACTTCTGTCAATGACATCAGACCAGGCTGATCACTTAGCATTTGACTGGATGCCAGCAACATCAGTTTCACATCACCAACAGAAAAATAAAACAGTGTGGATGCCACACATCACGTTTCTGGGGCAGAATCGCCCCGTCAGGCTTGTAGTGTGATCAGTGTTCTGGTTTTATAGGCTATAAATCTCAGTAAGCTTCTCCGAGAGACTAACACAACTTGCTGCACACATTGTTCGAGCTCAAGACGAGCAGGGCTGTCTTAAGAGTCATAGACTTGCAATAAATACCCTAGCCCATACGTCCGTGGTAATAATTTGTTGGTCTACTATCAAAGAAAGAAAGAAATGGAGAGAGAGAGGGGGGAAGAGGAAGACAGGGTTGGGAGATAACACTGAAAGAAAGGGGGAGACAGGAGAGATGAGGGAGAGGAGGAGAGGGAGGCAGAAGGTCTGTGTGTTTGTGCGTGCGTTTGTGTGCGTGTGTGTGACGCTTAGCATTCAAAAGTCGCAAACGCATTTCCGAAGCATACACTTCTATTTTCTGTAAACATTTTGTTGAAAAGTGACCACTGGCTCGATTGCGGGCCGACACCACGATGGATTCCAACACCGCCAAGGCCAGCGAGGCAGCCGGGGGTCAGGCTGTGGCGCCTGTGGCCCGCGTCACGCGAGGGGTTCGCGTCTACCTGCAGCAGAACGCCGTGCTGCTGCTGACGCTGCTCGGCGTCGTTCTGGGCTTCGCCATCGGTTTCGGCGTGCGCGAGCTCAAACCGTCTGGAGACGCACTGCTCTGGATAGGTGAGACTCGAACCGCCATTGTAGAGGCTTTCAGACTCTGTGTCCGTTTTACCGCTGTGTCCAGCTTATCACTAATTTGTTCGTTCAGTACCATCTTGTCTTTGAAGTAATTCAGTTCCTAAGGACGTACAGCTAGTCTCCCTCAGACATGTAATGAGACAAATAACCATATGATCTCTTTGATTGAGAGAGGGGACAGTGTTTGTTGCTTAATGTCCAGTCGCAAACTATGTGCATATCAGGAAGATGTTGCTTTTAAGACAAAGTTAATGTGCTGCCACTTTGGGACTGATGTCACAACACGCTTCAGTCCCACCCAGTCACATTATACTGACACCGGGCCAATCAGTCTCAGTAGTGTTCCCAGTAGTGACAGCCGTCCGGCAGGGCAGCCACTAGATTATCAATGTTTAAGTCTTAGGTATGACTCGGCCGGGTTTCGAACTACTGACCTCCCGCCTCGGAAGCCGACGTCTTAACCCCTAGACCACCCTCAAGGCTCAGATGCTAAAGCTGGCATCGTCAGATATACATGTATATCGTACAGTTCTTTCTTCCTTTAAAAAAAGACTGAAAGGCTTCCTGATTTGGGGTGAGTGGGGGTGACCAGGTGCGTGGAATATGGTCATGAATCGAACACGCAATGGCTGGGTGAAGAAAAAGAACAGCTGGCCTGAGAACCACAATTTGGGCAATACCGACATCACTACACACTGCACTCTAAGCGTTTAACTATATAGAACATTTGAAGAAACACTATCTTTTCAACATGTTTATTTTCACAATGCCATTATTTCAAAATTCTGGTGCAAGGTAAATTATCCAAGCATATGTGAGCGGTCTCCAAAATTACAAAATAACACATATGACCAGTACAATATTATTGTATACAGTATGCACATATAAATAACTTTATATACAAGTATAAAAACGGAGGCGATATCTTAACGTAAAGAAAACATTCTGTCTGCTATCACTTCGTTTGTTGACTTTAGTCCTAAGTTTCTTTAGCAGATTTATGCAGGCAATGCCTTACCCTTTTTTTTAAACGGACTCAAGGTCATGTCAAGGGGCCTGTTTACAGCTGAGTCACCTTGATCTAAATATCCCCAACAATCTGTCAGTGGTTGATCCCACACATCGCTCTGTGATCTCGAAGAAGTCCCAGCATGAGAGCGACAGGCATTAGACAATCCATTACTAAGTTCACCCACCACAGTCACGTTAATCACAAGCAAAACGTATTTATTTTAAAGGCAGATCAAGTTTATTATGTTTTTGTTATTATCCTGGCATAGTTACATGATGCACATTGCGTACAGGCGAGAAATACTCTTTCTGGGTGTAGGAAACAAACGTACAATGTTGTTTGGGCTCTGTAAAAAAAGGGGGTGAGTTCCCGCAGTATTAATTCTCTTTCCAAGATTTTCTCCTCGCGAAAAAAGCATTCTCCGTTTCAATCACGTCCGATTGTGCATTATTTCGATTTAAGGTGACATTTCCATCTACGTATAGATACAAACAAATTCTTTCTTTCCAACATCGTTACAGCTGCGCACGCACAGCAGTCTGGAGCCGTGTTCACGGCCGCTGGTTAAGTCTAAACCGATCGCCATCACGTGGCAATCTTCTAGAAGCGTCTTGACTATAACGGATAGTTTGTCACGATCGGCTTAGGTTAACAAAAACGGAACTGACCCAAACTAAATTAAACGATAGACGACACAGACAATAGATAGTTTCAGGGCATTAGCCCTTTGTCATCTGCAGGACAACACAAAAAGAGATAGTTAAAGACAAAGACAGAAACAGATGAAGGTGAAGACAAAAATCATGCACTTAGCTGGGTGAAGCGGAGAGAGGTGCAAAGTACGGGGAAAGGGAGGCTCACATTAAAAAGTGACTAGCAAGGGACGTGTCAGCTTAGGCTTAGGCTTAGGATCGGTTTAGGCTTAACCAGCAGCCATGAATACGGCTCCCGATAAGCTGTTCAAAAATTAGTTCCACTTGATATAAAATGTTATGTACGTGCAACAGTCTTGGATTTCGACTGCTTTGGCATTACGCGTAAAAACAGAAGATTCAGCCACTTTCTGGCGAGTGACTACATATTAAAAAACAAACAAAAACAAACAAATAAAAAAATTAAAGGGTGGGGGACTTAACAAAGGATATTGTTTTTGACTCTAAAGAACTCGAGTTCTGTCCCATATATCGTAGCGTAGGGAGGCAGCTTGCAGCAAGTTGACGCCCTACAAGTGAGGTCGTGAGGCAGCAAACACTAGCGATTGCAGCAAAACATTTCTTTCTGCTGTGTGATATTTTCAGTGGCACTTCAAATTCCGTTTAGGTACTGTCTGTGGTTTAGCTTAGTGTCCAAGGAGCCTTTTACCCAAGAATAACACCTCACCCAAGTGACCCAACCCACCCGATCCGCGCATGGGTTGTGAACGAATATAACTATAAAAACCCAAAACCCACAGCGAGAGTAAAGCAATTTCGTGCAGAAACCTGACAACACTACGACATTCACACAGGCGTCCTTACTCCACAACCGCTCATTCATATATATATTAACGCGGCAGAAAGACCATTTGCTTTGCACCAAGTGCGTATTACCTTGTCAGAACAGACGTGATGACGTGACCAAAGGACCGTAACCCCAGCTTCAATTTGTCGGTAATCTGCTTTCTCTCCAACCTGGTTTTTTTCCCCAGGAATGCCGGGGGAGCTGTTCTTGCGAATGCTCTACCTCATGATCGTGCCGCTGGTTGCCAGCAGTGTGATTACAGGTAAATATTGCCGGTGGTTGCCAGCAGTGTGATTACAGGTAAATATTGCCGGTGGTTGCCAGCAGTGTGATTACAGGTAAATATTGCCGGTGCTGGGCAGCAACGCAATCAAATGTAAGTAAATACTGGGCCGACGTCTCATTTCTGTGCCTTGATTCTGTTTCGTGGATGGCTGCACTACTGTGAATCACCATGCACTTAGAGTAAATCGCCCCTTGCTTGTTTCCTTTCTTTCCTTCTTTCTTTCCCCTTTCCTTCCTTCCTAGTCTATTTTCCTCCTTCTCTTTCTTTCTTTATCAATTCTTTCATCTCTACCCCTCCCTCCCTCCCTCCCTCCCTCTTAGCACAGTGCAGAATGATTACAATTAACCCTCTCCGGTCTTAGCACAGTGCAGAATGATAACAATTAACCCTCTCCGCTCTTAGCACAGTGCAGAATGATAACAATTAGCCCTCCCCGCTCTTCATCCCGACAGGCACTGCATCCCTGGACCCCAAGTCCAACAGCAAGCTCGGGATTGTGGCGTTTGTCTGGATCACAGCGACCAACCTGTTGGCCTGTATACTGGGTGTTGTACTGTCTGTCACCATCAGACCAGGTCAGATCGCGATAAGTAACCGAACCCGGATTATTCGACAAACTTTTGTCCCCGTCTTTTTTTCTTTTGGTTTTTTCCCATGTATCAGGGATTTTTTTAATAATGTTCAAAAGTTCTTTAATAAGTTTCTTTGCAATATTGAAGTTTTGTTTTCTGATCGTACAACACATTTTTTACGCGGTGTCGTGCATTCGGACCGACTGTATGTAAGCCCGCAACAATCATAACCGTGAATTAAGACATCCAACCAACTTTCGTGGGTTTCCATTCAAACTAAGAAAACTTTCAGTCACATTTTTATCATTAGTACTCAATGTAGTAACTCATACTCAGTATTAATAATTGTTTACAACCATCCATGACGTTGCCTATTCATGTCATAAGTGAAACAAAATCCGAGAGTAACAATACGTGTAATACTAACCTGTACACCCATCTCATGTGTTTAAGCTTATTATGTATGCCTATGTGCATCTGGTAACAATAATAGACAGTTTGTGTCCACGCAATGCCATCAGATTTGAAAATAAATCTCGTTTGCTGAGCGTCATGGATTGCATGGATACAAACAGCATGACTGTACATGTTTAACAACAGGTGAAAGCACAGACAGCGGGGAGTCCGGTAACGTAAGCAGTCCATTTGAGACCCAGGATATTTTTGCTGACCTGCTCAGGTAAAAGGAAACTGCAGCTGCCTAAGATACTAGAGTCTAAGCTAAGATTTCTCCCTTTCATGGGGAACCCCCTAAAGTAACGTGAGATTTTGGAAGGAAGACGTCAAACAAGTTATTCCAAAAGTTACACGAAAAAGATTAACAAGAAGCAGAATATTGAAACTTTTCCTCCACCACTGACAAACAATATGACATTCACCTAAAATTGTTCATTCGAGTCGACCAAAAAATGCTTAGTGCATGCATTAGTAATGTAATCAGAGCTTCAAAATGTTTACGAAAGAATACAAAGTTCTGCTTTAAGCCATGCTTGTAGTGCGCAGTACTGAAATTACAGGAAATTCCGACGAAAAGATGATGAATGTAAACCCAGTCTTAAACTGTCTGCTGCTAAAAATGTCAGTCAAAAAGCATAACGCCATGTAAATCTAATACAATCAAATGTTAGGGACGTTGTCATATTTCCAAGCATTATATTCTTCGACTGACAAAATAATTTTTCTTCTTCTTCCACTGATCTTTGACCAAAACCAACAACCTCGCCCCCCACCCACCCACTTCCTCCGCCCCTCACGCGCGCGCGCAAATACACACACACAAGCACACGCACCCACGCACGCACGCGCACAAACACACACACCTAACACACGTGGTGAAAACATTAAATAAAGACATTGCCTCTCTAGTCCTTTTCATTGGCACCAGGAGAATTAGTTGTTGTTGTTGCTGCTGCTGTTCCCTTCTTGAGAAAAGTATGTTTCGTTTGATTTTCATATATAAATGATGATGCCTTAAAAGACAATTCATATGAATGTGCTTTGGATTGTTTCGGTTTTTTTTGTTCTGTCTTGTTTTCATTTAAATTTTTTCCTAAGGACTATACGAGCATACGATTATTCATTTTCAGAAACATTATTCCTAACAATATCGTTGAAGTGGCCTTCAGAAAGGTGAGGCATCAGAAGCATACAGTTGGTAGTGTGAACTAAGTTTTAGTGCTTTGGAGATGTTCGGGGGGTGTGGCAACCAGATCTCTTTTGCTTGAGCATTCGTAGGGCCTTTCCATACATAGAAGTGCCCATAAATTTCCTCAGGCTAAAACCTGAAAAACCTAACTGCATAACCGGGGCTTCATCCGCAAGTTGATACTCGCTCACTACAGAAGCTGAGGAAAGAAGCCGGACTTATCTGCTAATAGACGTGCACTGCAGTATGGGGTATTTGTAGCTGCGGTTACATATGACGTTAGCTTGGTGGGCAAATGCTTCCTCGTTGCAGTGATTTCTCGCGATCAAGGGAGAGAGAAGGTGGACAGAGGAATGGGGAGAAGGGAGTTGGGTCAAAACGCCTTGGGTCACAGATCCTCTCGCGCCACAAAGTGCAAAAGATGTGAGATTTATGTGGGTTTTTACCTCCACTTCAGCAGGCGAATTGTGTCGTGAAATTCCTTCTCATAACATGAAAGCAGTAGATTACCTTTTACATTATCTAAGAGTCAAATATCGCACAGTATTTATACATGTTATGTTATTTATATCACCATTTAGTGGTTACGAGGGCTTTATAACAAATATATAGTTCGCCACTTCAGACCTACCGCCCTTTGTATACCAGATCACGTGATACTGATCTACTGTTTTTTTTTAAATCTTACACGCGTAACCGTACATTCAAAGCATCTTAAATTACAAATAAAGACGCGCCATGTCTCCTAGATACCCGTAACCCTCTAAACTGAACCCGCTGCACAGTGGCAGGTATCTGGGCAGATAATGCAGCTCGCATGCGCTCTATAAATCTTTCTGGAATAGTTGCCTCCCTTTCTGATAAGCCGTGCCCCCTGCCGTAACAGGATGCGATAGACTGTACATGTATCTCTGTGAATAATTACGTGGGGTTTGTGTGTTTGCCTGCCTGCCTACTTGCCTCTGCCGGCAGTGAATAATTACGAGGACGTCTGTGGGTCTGCCCGCCTAGATGAGTCTGCCGGAAGTTTTGTCTGTGTCGATGTCAGTGTCAATGTGTGCTTGCCTTTGCCCTGCAGTAAAGGGTCGCGCAACATTCGACGCGGGGTTGATGGTACTATGTAGACGTACAGTCATAAATAAATTAAGCAATTTCTTTATGGGGGAAAGCAATATGTTGTGAAGATAGAGACCTGTGTCAAAATATCGTTACTTTTTTGGAGCAGTCTTTACTTTCTTTAACAACTTGTATGCAGTTTCTTGGTATCTTCGTCCTTCTGTCGGTCTGTCTGTCTATCTGTCCGTCCGTCCGTCTATCTGTCTGTCCGTCTATCTGTCTGTCGGTCTGTCTGTCTGTCTTTTCTTTCCTTTGTTTCTGTGCATACCTGCATGGACATGTGCGACACATCCCCTTACTTTGACCGCCTGCCGATATGCGTCAGGCCCGCACAGAATACAGTTACAGCAGCAAGGATGTGGTCAGCAACTCGACTAACGGCACGGAAGTGAACACCATCACCACCCGATCCCGGTCTGTCGGCAAAACGGACAGCGTCAACGTGCTGGGTAAGGTGGGTGGGGGTAAGGTGGGTGGGGGCTGGATAGTTTTGCGGGCAGAGCTGTGCACTAGCGTGTGGGGTTGCTGGTTTGAATCTAGAAGTAGCCAAAGATTGTGTGACCTAGAGGTCAACACTCTGCAGACTCCTAGGCCATGCCTTGAAAATTCAGCTGGCTCAAGGCACTGATCACCTTAGTGCAGCTATCGGTCTGGTGGTTCTGTCTGGGCGAAGCTTAATAATAGGACCCCATCCTCCCTTGGTGCGAAATCCCCGAGAGGGGAAAGCACTGTCCCTCTGAAACTACCTTTGGGACGTGCAGAGGTACTGGGTCCTCATGCAGTGTGTATGAACATGCTGACGAGGCAGGGAAGGGTCATGATGACCTGAAATGGAGCATACTCTCTTGCAAAAGGAAGGATTTTCAAAAATGTTTAATTCACGTTGACTTGTCGGATTACGCAGTAGCAAAGACATCAGTAGCTAGATTGGATTACAGGAAGACATTAACTTTTTCTTCTGGCTTAGAGAATTGACCAGTTTTCTGCGTGTGTGCCTGGGGTTGCGCACGTGCGTGTGTTCGTGCACGTAAGGACTCATTTTCATCAGCGCCTTGATGGGAGTTGCCGCTAATCGTCTGGGAGAGCGAGCCAAGGTCTTCATCGACTTTTTCGCAGGCGCCACGGAGATCGTGCTTATGATCATGCGATGGTTTTTCTGGTAATGTGTGTGTGTGTGTGTGTGAGGGTGAGTGTGTGTGTGTGTGTGAGAGAGAGAGAGGGTTTGTGTGTGTGAGAGGGTGTGCGTGTGTGAGGGTGATTGTGTGTGTGTGTGAGAGGGTTTGTGTGTGTGTGTGTGAGAGAGAGAGAGAGTGCGTGTGTATGTGTGTGCGTGCGTGCGTGTGACCTCTTCTGGTAATTCTTTAACTGTTTTATTTACTGAGACATCAGCGCAGCATATTTTACAATTGTGTATCGAGTTTACTTCCACGTTTTATCGTAATGGCCGTGTATATTGCGCGTATTATCGGTAAGTGTAATTTTGTTGTACCTGTGCGTGACATTGCCTAACCTTCTGGCAGTTAATTTTTCGCAAAGCTGTGTCATTAGTCATCTAGCTATCCTCTACAATGTCTTTTATGAGCTGTGATGTTACTGTTATCACAAAGTCTTGCGATGTTTACGAAGGTTTAGCGTCATTTGTTAATTGCTACTATTGCAAGTGACGTCAGGGTTCTGATTAAAAGGTCAGTGCCCTGCTTCAGAGTACAGTTGTCTTGGCGCTATGGGCTAAAAGTTCGTATCCTGTGATCTACTGTCTACAGTTCAAGTCAGTTCAGATTTAAGAGAATTTTCCGTGACCAGTAATGCGTGATGTTTCAGTCACAACAGAGCGCCTTTTAAATTTACCGCCATTGCAACAATATGTGTGTGCACACAGCAACATGTTAGCCCGACCAATAAGGAAAGTAGCAATACAGTACACATAACGAGAAATGACATAAATACAGCTACAATGAAGTATTTAAAAATAAACACAACGGGAAAGCAGAAAAATACAATAACGAAGTCACGAAAAATGACATGAGCATAATCAGAATAATGTACGAAAACGTGCACAACAACAAAATAATAATGCAATAAGTAGTTGTAAGCTTGATACATCAAAATAACAAATAAATAACGAAAGTAAAATAGCGTAGCTATGATGTGCGCACACATCTTCGGTCCCCTTGTTCCCAAAGAAACATCCCAGCACTACAAGCAATAAGAGTAAGTAAGAGTAAGTAAGTATTGGGGCTTACTTACTATTACTGTAAGTAAGTATTGGGGCTTACTTACTATTACTGTAAGTATTAGGGCTTACTTACTATTACTGTAAGTATTGCGGCTTACTATTACTGTAAGTAAGTATTGGGGCTTACTTACTATTACTGTAAGTATTGGGGCTTACTTACTATTACTGTAAGTATTAGGGCTTACTTACTATTACTGTAAGTAAGTATTAGGGCTTACTTACTATTACTGTAAGTAAGTATTGGGGCTTACTTACTATTACTGTAAGTAAGTATTGGGGCTTACTTACTATTACTGTAAGTATTAGGGCTTACTTACTAATACTGTAAGTAAGTATTAGGGCTTACTTACTATTACTGTAAGTAAGTATTAGGGTTTACTTACTATTACTGTAAGTATTAGGGCTTACTTACTATTATTGTAAGTAAGTATTAGGGCTTACTTACTATTACTGTAAGTAAGTATTGGGGCTTACTTACTATTACTGTAAGTAAGTATTGGGGCTTACTTACTATTACTGTAAGTAAGTATTAGGGCTTACTTACCATTACTGTAAGTATTAGGGCTTACTTACTATTACTGTAAGTATTGGGGCTTATTTACTATTACTGTAAGTATTGGGGCTTACTTACTATTACTGTAAGTATTGGGGCTTACTTACTATTACTGTAAGTAAGTATTGGGGCTTACTTACTATTACTGTAAGTAAGTATTAGGGCTTACTTACTATTACTGTAAGTATTAGGGCTTACTTACGATTACTGTAAGTATTAGGGCTTACTTACTATTACTGTAAGTAAGTATTAGGGCTTACTTACTATTACTGTAAGTAAGTATTGGGGCTTACTTACTATTACTGTAAGTAAGTATTGGGGCTTACTTACTATTACTGTAAGTATTGGGGCTTACTTACTATTACTGTAAGTACTGGGGCTTAACGCCTGCCAGCAACTAAGTTTATATCACGGCGGTACAAGCAGTAAGAGAGAGGGAGGACAGTTCGTAACGGCTAATAACACCCCCCCCCCTCCTGTTTGCAGGACGACGCCTCTGGGCGTGGCCAGCCTCATCGCGAAGGCCATCGCCAGCGTGGACGACGTGGCCGACAGCTTCAGCAAGTTGGGCATGTTCGTGGTGGTGGTGACGGTCGGCGTGGTCGTCCACCAGCTGGTCGTGCTGTCCTTGCTGCTCTTCGCCTTCACCCGCCGCAACCCGCTGACCTTTCACCTCTCCATCCTCAGACCCTACTTTATCGCCTTCGCGGCCACCAGCACGTGAGTATGCGACAGCATGGATGTCGCTGTCGTGTGACCCAGTTCTGGAAGCACTACAAAAGCGGTCAGGGCGGTGGCAGTGGAGGCTGGAAGGGGGATAAAGAGGCAGCAGCCGTGGTGGTTGTGTTGGTGGTGGTGGTGCATACGTGTATGGGAATGTGTACGTGTGTATGTGGGGAGAGAGAGAGAGAGACTTAGTTTTATCATCATCATCGTCGTCGTCCCCGGGTGCTCGTATCACTTCTTTTCTCATCATGAACATCAGTGACTTTTCGGAACAAGTTCACGGGGTGGAGGAGTGGAGGAGAGGAGGACTGTTCAGACATTTTTTGCGAGTGCGGTCACGGCCCAGCGTGGGGTGTCTGCCCGTCTGCTCGCAGCCTCGCGTGGCCTACAGCAGCTGCCGCAGGCCAACCCGCCGCGCCGCAGCGACGTGTCCTGTGGTTATCTTTACGCTGCCACGACTTTCGACGAGCACCTGTCGTTCGTAACGCCGATGGCGTCGTTTACAAGTCGTAAAGAGTTCGCTCTCTGTCAGGAGAGATGTGAACGTGCTGCTTGGGTGGGTCTTCAAATGGTGCAGGCGAGAAAGGAACGTTCGCAGACCCATAAAGATTGGGGCGTAGCATTTGAAAAAAACTGCTCCTGATGTACACCGCCACTACCACCACCCCCACCCCCACCCGCCGCCACTGCCCCCACTCCCACCATCAGGTCCAGTCGCCTCTCACCGAGCACCACCAGCATCAGCAACACTAACACTTGCAACCGACAGAAACTTCTGTTACTGCTGTCCCCACCACGGTTAACTGCGCATAGAACATGATAACATGATGATAATATAACTACCAATACTGGAACGCTGCCTTTTTATCCCGGGAATAGTTAGGCAGCCTCGTGTCTCTGTTCCCCCAACTCCTCACTTCTCTAAAGTCTTGAAGAACACTATGTCTCGGTTCGATCATTAAAAGGGACCCGCTTAAGTAATTTCTCTGCAGATAACAGACGCAACTCTGTTGGTGCAGCTATCTTTTTGAACTTTCTGACGTCTTTAAAGTGATATTTGCTCTGGAAATATTTCCACGGATTTCTGCAAATAGCTCCAAATCTCTAGGCACCAGCAACTTGCGATAAGTTGTCATTCCGCAAATATTTCCAGAATACCTACAACTGGACCTTTATACCAAATTCTACAGATTGCGCGTGGTTATTTTCTGTCTCCTGTTTTACTCATCCTGTTCACCCCATTCACCTGCGCGTGCTCACACCCCGATGTAGATAAAATTATTACTAATTATTTACTAATGCACACAAGGATGTTTAAAGCCAGCTTGAACAACTTTCTTTATAATCACACTCCCTCGCAGAGCCGTGGCCTTACCGGAAATGATTCACTGCTGTGAGGTCAAGAACAAGATCGATGCACGGGTCACACGCTTCGCTGTTCCTTTCAGCGTGACCCTCAGCGCCAATGGCAGCGCAGTGTTCATCGTCTCGGCGGCCATTTTCATCGCCCAGTACATCGACTTTCCTCTCTCCGCCAGTGATGTGGTTGTCATCACGTGAGTCGTTCATGTGTTCATCACGTAACTTGTTTTTAAGCTGGTGTCATCGTGGTCACCTGAAACCGTCCTTTGCAGATGCTTTAAAATAATTATGTGTTGCTTGAGTACTGACGTCATTTCCGTTTTCTCGCACAACTCAATGAATGAATGAATGCCTAAGCCATCACACGGCGCAGAACAATCTCCATCAATGAATCCGCGACATGCATACTTGCGTGTGTGAGCAGCAGAGGCAACTTCCGGTAAAAACATATAGAGGAAGGTGTTTCCAGGTTAAAGGTCAAAACATCATGGCCGTCATGGCTAAGCCAACCGCTGACCCTACCTCCATCCCATCCCCTAACCCCCATCCCTACCCCTCTCTAACCCCTACCACTACCCCTCTCCTAACCCCCACTTCGAAGAAAGTTGTAGGGGGAAAATTAAAGGCGCATATCGATGCCTTATTTGTCACTACTTTTTCAGGCTCTAAAACCAGCGATTTATTCTCTGGGGCAGGGTCTACGTCGGCGAAAGATGTTCCTTTTAACTATAAGAAGCCGCAACCCGAAAACAACGTCCGCCATCTTGAAAACACTGCATATACCGGAAGTTCTCTCTGCTGCCTACAGTCGCAAGTGAAATATATTTTGCACGAATTGCACTGAACACAAAGGTCTAAATGCCGCCTCTCGTGTCCAGAGTGCTGACGGCCGTGAGCGCCATGGCCTTGCCCTCTGTCCCCAGCTCCAGCCTCGTGACCCTGGTCATCATCCTGGCCGCCCTCAATATCCCGGGTCAGATCGAACTGCTCTTCGCTGTGGAATGGTACCTGTGAGTAGACTGAAAATAGACTGTAGGGGTACGTGTGTGTAGAGCGAAAATAGACTTTGGGTTTATGTGTGTAGAGCAAAAATAGACTCTAGATATACCTGAGTACCCCAATAGACTGTAGGTATATCTGTAAGTAGAACGAAAACAGACGTTAGGTATAGGTACGTATAGATGGAAAATAGACTCTATGTATAACTGTGAGTAGAGCGAAAATAGACTGTCGGTATATGCGTGAGTACAGGGAAATAGACTAAAACCAATGAGTACAGCACACACACACAAAAAGACTCGAAGTAGACATATGAGTAGGGTGAAAATAAGCGTTATGTGTACTTGTATGTAGAGAGAAAATATTCTGTACATCTCCCTATGATCAGAGTGAAAATAAAACTCCAGATCCACTGGGATTCGAGCAAAAATGAACTGCAGGTTTACCTGCGAGTAGATCGAAAACAGCCTGTAGGTACTTGTGAGTAGATCGAAAATGGACTGCATATCACAATGTGAGTAGAACAAAAATGTAATGTATGTACATCTGAAATTGGCAAACATTTGCTGTTGAGGTTCTTTTAATAAGCGCTGTACGTGAAAACATAAATGCGTGTTTTCCTTTTTATATTGTCACGAGTGGGGGTCTGGTGGGTCAAAGAGACTGCAACTTAGCTTCTAGGTGTGACCCGTCCCCAGCCCTATTGCCTTAATTAAGTCCTTAATCCCCTTGTTCAAGCCCCTACCTAGCTCGCTCACCATGCCGAGTTAGGTGTCAGCGGGTCTCCCTGATCGCACTTCTAGTCAGCGTGCTGGCTCTAGGGCGAAGGGGCGAGATGTTACTGACACTGGGGGCCATGGCTGGGAATGGGACCTTAGCCCTAGAGCAGGTGTCAGGCTGGCCAGGTGTGGGTTAGTTAACCCGGGGGTGGGGGCGAGATAACGCACCAGAAGAAAGCTGTTAACGTGTATTGTCGACCACCAGGGCTTTGTTCTATCCAGGAGGGGTGAACCGCCGGGGGGGGGGGGGAGGAAGTAGATAAGGCCTGAGGGCAGGAAGTAGACAGGGCCACATGAGGTACCCACATTAGGGGAGGGGTGTGACGTGTTCTTGCAGTTAACACGGGGTGTGACTTCTTCTGCCACTGTCCTGATTGGCTGGTGTCTGTAACTATCTCGATGACCACGTGTATGTAAATGCAAGAATGTACGAATGGAATGTTAGAATAAAAGAACTGGCTTAGAACACCAAGTTACCTTTTGCCAAATCTGCTGTGAGGAAGATCTTGCCAAATCAGCCTGTGGAAGACCGGCACATCTGTTGAGGCCTGGGTGTGACATGCCGGGCCGTACCTTAACTTACTGTACTCGACTTCTCAGAATTACTGGACAAACTTTTATGGTGATCTCGTAAAATGTAGATTTAATTGAGCAATCGTCACCAAAACCTTTACTGCAACAGGTCAATGGTTTCTACACCAGAGGGTGACGTCGCTATGAAATAATGAAAATAACTAGAGAAATCTACCGAGGGAAAAGATTCTCATACTCCGATACGCTGCCTGATTACGTCATACCAGGAGGAATCAGACAAGAAGATAATCAAACTAAAGCCAGAGGGGAAATCAAACTGCAAACGGCCTATGATCCCGTTCAATACACAAATACAGTAAGTGACCGACAACAGAGCTCCTACTCTCGTCACTACTGAAACAACTGCTTCTGCGATACACAGTTCTAAATCTATTCAACGACCAACAATGAAGCTATGACACTGCCACGGCCAGCACTTCCTCTACCTCCTCTTTTGGCATACACCCGGCCACTAGCTTATGACGTCTCCTGTCTCCGGCAGGATAAAACCACCTATCTTAAATCAACCCGAGTCCCAGACTCTAAGATAAGCTTATGGTAAGAGCAGTCCTTAACTTATAAGGCGCGTCCAGCAGTCACTTACGCGTCTGTTCGTTGACGTGTCGGTGAAATACTTCCAGTGTATTCAGCGTGAGAACTGGAGTCCTTGACTCTTCCAATGTCCTGGCTAAGATGGCGAGGGGCAGAGGTCCATGGGTCTATACGTGTCAGCTTCTTTTGGTCTTCCTACTTCATCTCTCCTGGTTCTCTCTGTCTGATTGTCTATCCAATATGCCCTCTTTCCAAGCTTAAATAGTATGCGCTCTCACGCCTTAAACTCGATTAAACCGGTACTGGCCGGCCTAGAGCAGCTACCCACAATGCGTCCACCTACCCGGTGTCGAGAAAGGGAGGAGCGAACAGCTTACCTAGGAGTGACAGGTGACAACCTAGGAGTGACGTGTGACACTGGGAAAGATCGGCATAATCTTCTGCCAAACCTTCTACTGGAGACCTGCTGTGAAGAGACGCGCGTGATTGTGGTAAACTCTGCTGAAGGCTGAAAGGTCGAGGGTCGACCGGGAAAACTTCGCACATCGCGGTGGCTGGTGCAGCACCAGGGAGAACGTTTGCGTTTCTCAGTAAGCTGTGTCCACAGGCAACAGGACACAAACAAGAGAACAGTGATACGAGTCTAGTTCTAGCAAGGAGCAGGCAAGAGGACTTTCTGACGTCGGTCTTCCAGGACAACAGAGAGGGGCGCCCCCTTTAAGATAACAGATTTCTTTTCGCCATCCGAACTGTACAAACTACCAGGTGAAAGTGTTGTGTCCTACACGTGGTCATGGTGTGTGTGCAGTTGAAACAGGTATGTGTGTCTTCATTGTCATGATAGTAAAGCAAGTTCATGGCAGGAAACGCATGTTAACTAACCGGAAAGAAAGCCTAGATTACCCTAGATCCTTATTCATTCTGTAAATACTCGCTATCTGTAAATATTATTCTCTTTTCTGTCACTGTATTACCGAGTTTTGTTATTCCTTTTGTTGTGGGGAGATTGTAGGTGGATGGGGGCTCGTGCCATGGTGTGCTGTGAGATAAGTATGTAAAAATCGTAACAGTGATAATAGTTTCCACCTACGCATATGTCGAGCGCAAAGGACGACGCGTTGAGGGAAAGTAAACGCCCATGTGACGACACATATTTACTAAACAGATATTCCGCTGAAGGCTCCATTTTTATCTCTCATATAGTCTCGTCTCAGAGACTTTAATGTCTTTTTTTTTCTTTTTAGAAATTCTGATATCAGAATTTCTTAAGGTCAGTATTTAATCGTGATTTGTTTGTCCAACTCTTGTTTTAAGAGACCGCATCCGGTCAGGTACAAACGTGGTCAGCCATTGCTACTGCGCCGCTGTCAGTTACCAGTTTGTCCGGAAAGATCTGGAGAGCCGAGACCTTGCTGAGGGGAAGGGTTTGGAGCACCGAGACCCTGAGGGTCAGGCAAATGGCAGCCTGCAGCCTAGAGGCGAGACTAACGAGGCTTACTCGCCTGACTACGAAAGCATCACCACGCAAATGTGATTCAATCAGTTCGCCATAAAATGACTTTTTAAACTGTGTACCAATATGTCGGGGAGTCAATAAATTATAATAATGTCAGAACACTTATTCTCGTGTATTTGGTTCTTGGAAACCTGGATTTGACTGCTGACTGATAACACATTTCCGTCAAAGGGCGATCTCACACGCCGAATCACGACAGTAACACACCAACTAACCACAAGACACAAGGAAGTATAGTAGACAGACTCTGGGAATGGCAGCAGTGAATTAACAATAGGCTTCGCTAGCAGGAGCTGTAATATGTAAGATGGCAAAAAGGCAACTTACATTTCAAAAGTAGGGACTTTATGAGAAACCCCTCTTTCAAAGGTCTCATTCACACAATCATGTGGCAGTCCAGTACATCAAATATTCAGCCAGGACAGAGACGGTTTAAGCATGTCTCCCTGTCAATCACAGGAACATTCCTAGTTCCACCTGGTTCTACTGTATGGTACAGTAACTCAGAAATTTAGCACATAACATGGAGTAAGTGTTGAATGACGACGAAGTCTATGGCATAAAAAATTATTTGTGGTACCAGATACAAAACGTGACGGAGACATTGCTCAAACGCCATATTAAGAGACTGGATGACGTCAAAGGTGAGTGGTGAATCAGAATTAGTGATTAAAATTCAGTAAACTTACATAAACAGAAACTTGTATAAAAAGGAACAACTGATTGCCGCTTGGAGATTAAACCTAAGTTAACAAAAACGGAACCGAGCCAAGCTAAATTAAACGATAGACGACGCAGACAATAGTTTCAGGGCATTACCCCTTCGTCAGGAGAACACAAACAGATAGAGAGAAAGACAGATAAATGCAGAAACAGATGAAGGCAAAGACAACAAAAAACAACAACAAACAAACATGCACTTAGCTGGGTGCAGCGGAGAGAAGTAGATAGTCTGGCGTGGGGTAAATTTGTATGTTTTCAAAGTTCTTCTCATAAGAATACATTATATTAATTGTTTCTTCGTGTGCCACTTTTCTGTCAAAAAAAAAAAAGACGCATCATACCCACCACATTGTAATATGTGATAACGTCATTATGTCACTGCACTTATGCCACACGCACCGGTTTTATTTCTGACAAAATTGAGAGAGAGACCTTATCTTTCAGCCACATGCACCTCCACTTGAATGATGAAAAGATTGACCACCGTGTCATTCACGTGCATCGACACGCGACTTGCACTCTGTTCTCAGACCACCTGCCTCGCTCAACTTTCCCGCACGCGTAGTGCACCGCATGGCCCACCCTGCTACCCGTATCTCTGTGAGCCAGAACGCAGCACTTCGGCCCAGGCAGTCCTGACCTCGCGTCTAGAAACCCATATTGTCTTACGGTTGTAATCATCGTAAAGAGCTGAGTTCTCAGAGGGAGAGGGCTCTACAGCTTATTTTACTGAGGTGTGTTTTCTTGCTTAAAATGCTTCTCATTCATTTAAGTTTTAGAGCTTAAGTTTTGCACTTTTTGAATGAAAATGGATATGGGTTCACAAATCCATTAACACGATACTTGTAGAAAAGACCCCCAACAAAATAGGTGCCGTTATATAAAGGATTTAAGCGGATTAGATCTATGATCAGGATATAGAAAATGAATGTCTTCTTAACGGTAATCTGTGAAGACGATACACATACTCATTAGCTCACCACAGCTTACTTGTAGCACATTTAAACGTTCAGTTTTACAGTGACAGCAGAAGTCTGAACACGTAAAGGTGCACATAAAATGAAAAAGGAAGAACGGGAGTTACTTTACCCTTAGTATGTTAACCTTTTCTTTAAATTGTATTTTATAAAATTGCCAGGGCTGTCTCAAGGCTCTTGTGGGTCTCGGGAAAATGTCATGACAGGTAAGGGGGTGAGGGCTTAAAGATCTGCACAGCTTTTGGGAGCCCCTGGAGCCTTGGGGGCTCCGGAACTCACTACCGCATCCCCCCCCCCACCTCTCGACAGCCCTGAATATTGCAATGCTCTGAAAATAAGAGAATGAACATTTGAGCTGACTTGTAACTGAAATTGGAACTATCGTTGCATCAATCATGTCATGTGCCTGGAAGTTAAAATGCTGGGCGTTACAATCGTTATTATAACCAGCAGGGCTGATACGACCTTTGAAACACCCCCGCCCCCCTTTAAATATTTACCCCCCCCCCTCACTGAGCAAGACTAATCAAATATATCCAGAGTGACAGTAGGAAAAAGGGGTTGATACGCTAGGCAAGGCGCGCAAGCAAAGCTGATTGTTAACACAAACGGGCATGTAGAATACTAAATACAGCAAATATATTCACATAATCAGTACTAACAACACCAAGACAGGCGAAACATGGATCCGAGGTTCACGGAAAGGAAAGAACAGCAGACGAAAGCGAGTTGAGTCATCGGTTAGAGATGGCTCAACGTCCTGTCGAAAATTGTTTCGTCCACACAAATGGAACCGCCACCTGAAGTCTCAAGCCCAGTCTTCGAATTCAGAAGTCGGAGAGAAAAATCATGCCACACATTGTTTTGTGTGGGAACTGGGCATGATCTAACGCGGAAAACGTGAGAAAAATCGTATGTCAAACCGTTTGAAAAAACAGGTAACTGGAAAATACGAAAAACGCTGTTGCTTGGGAAACGTTTTCATCAATCTAAAATTAAAAAACCGTTAATCACCAGCTGGGTGATACAAACTTTACATTGGTTCCTCATGTTGGTATCTTTAATTCTGGGCCACTGTATTGTAGGAAAATTTGCGTTTTTTTGCATGATGGAAAGGCTAGTTCTGTTGACAGCATATGCATGCAATAGCCCTAGAATGTAAGGCATTCAAATTCTACATTGCGATATTTGAGGAAATGAATTCCCTCCCCCCCACCCCACAAGTAACGCGCTTATTTTGTCAGCAGGCTCTCTTCATAAAGCTAGATATAGCTTGTCAGATCCATCTATGTTAAATCTATGTAGCTTAATCATTTGAGGTACACACAGTGAGCACATACACATATTGAAATGCGCGCCTGTGTGTGTGGGTGTGGGTGTGCGCGCGGATATATAGGCATGCTTACATGCAGGTAGTACATAAACAGAAGCTCTCAATTCCGAAAAAACTAAGGACACCCACACAGGCTTGCGCGCGCGCGCGCACACACACACACACGATTACGTCATCGCAGACACAAGGTACACATCCACAGAATACAAACACGCATACATACTTTCTGAGACATCACACACAAACATGCATGCACGCACAGAAACAACACAAGGTGTGGGCGGATTAGAGTCTAGTTCTCGGAGCCCTGTACTTAAATATAGCTCAGTGATGTCGCTGTATCAGAAATAACTGATACGGTCACCGCGCCACAATCTATTTCGCTTCCGGTCTGCGCACATTAAAGACCGATTCGAGTCAGGACGTCTTTTTATTTTTACACACAAAGAGCCGGGGATGTTTTCACACTACAGATCTTCCAGAAATAGCTCTTCTGATATCAAACACGAAACACGCTTAGGAAGGCGCCTGAAGACGTACTTTCTCTGAGTGAGGCCTTTGTATCTTTCCGTGCATGTGCATGTTTATATATGCAGGTCTTTACAGTTTCTTTTCAGAGGAAAGGAGGGATCGAGGTGTAGATAATGTTCCTATATAGTTAGAGTCCGCATGGTGTGTGTGTGTGTGTTGATATCTCCATGCTGTGCTTGCATCTGGTGTTCATCTGCGTGCAAGTGTGTATGAATACACACGTGCAGTGCTCACGATCGGTATATTTTAAGTTCTTGCGGCCGAAGCGCTGGTGAGAGAAGATTTGAAGGGAATTTCATTGCAGGTCATCCGACAGCTCTGAATGACAGTTTATGCAGTACAGATTCAAAAGAAAGGATCGTCGGGTGATTGCGTGTAAATACTGGCAGGTGATGAACTGACAGAGCGATGATTTGAAAGGAGAACAAATTAAAGCTCACACCCAGCAGCTTGAAAGAAACAGCTGATGCCCTTGCCCCACCCCCACCCCACCCCACCCCAACTCGCAGCTCTCCGGCATGAAAAAAGAAACGCAGGTGAACTGTTTAAAATAGAAGAATAAACCGAGTTCTGGATCATGTGGCGTCTTTGGGGTCTATTTTTATCTTACCCCACCAGCGTGTGTGACGATGAGATGAGACGAGAATGGCGCCAGGCTGAACTCAGATCCTTTCTGTTCAAGGTTGGATAAGTTTGTTATCGGAGGTACGGGATAATGTGTGCAGGGAACAAAGACACGCCCTTTCTCACGTCAGATAAAGTTATTAATATACTGCATTCCTTCCAATAAGCAAGGCTAGGAATGAAGCCTTAAACTCGGACTCTTGTTTTCGGCGTATTATCCCACTGCGTTTGTCCAGAATTTTAATCTCAGAATTTGTTATGACCATTTCTATCTGTCGAAGCTTTGGCGTGAGTGGAGGTTATATAGTCAAGCTTTGTCATTTTGTTCTGCACCTGGCTCTATCACATCCATCTCCAACAGTCCCCATTTGACAATAATAACACATTTAAAGCGACAAACTGGAAAGCTGGACACAGAAGCACATATAATAATATGCTTTATTGTTAGGATTACTTACAGCTCACAACTGCTGGTGCTATGTTTGGCACATTCTGTGAAGAAAAGCTTGGAACAAAGCATAACTAGGCTTCATAATAGTCTTTGTTTTTTTTTTAAAAAGGTAATAGGGAAAGGGCAACAAAAGATAAAGTTGAAAACCAGAACAAACAAAACTGTGATCAAGATTACATCGATACATCGGTAGCAAATTTACTGCAGCTATCTACGTAACCTTGTGGGAGATGTTTGGTCAAAAGTGTTTGTGCTAGGGTTTTAAAGATACGCTAGTCACCATCAAGAATTAGCTAAGAGACGGACAGAATGTTTTCTTGCGCTGCATGACGCAATGTCTGCCATCTGTTTATCGACGACTGCATGGCGTCTTCAGACAGTACTTTGTTCACGAAGGTCTTCACAAAGGGACACAGCTCCATCAAGATCTCGCAGCAAGCTGACACAGGAAACCGGCTCTAATGCACGTGAGGTGCTTACATGGCATATGAACCGGGTGATAAGGCTAGAGACTGCATCGGTAGTTGCCCACGAACGCCATATTTCTATGCTCCGCCAAGCGGCGGCTCCAAAACTCTTGACATCGGTAATAAAACTGCACATATAGCTTGCATATCTGATTTGGAAACATTGCAAGCATTCAACCTGTGATGGGCGGGTAGAGCCGAGGAGGGCCGGGGAGGGCCGGGATGAGTTCTGACAAACTTTCTCTCTTTTTTGCTCACTGGACTGGCCCTGAGTCACAAGGGGAAGGGGGCTAGAGAGAGAGAGAAAGACGCCTGCTCACGGAAAACTGGAATCCATAAAAAAGCCAAAGTTCTGCGAAAGAGAAACCAAATTTGGATCATGTTCACTGACTCACGCATCGTCGGAAATCTGCTACCATCATCATATACCCGATCCGATCTGGGCCCGCTCGCTCTTTGATTCCTTTCCTCCCTGCCAGCTATCACGAGGCTAAAAACGAAACAGGGCGTGCATTCTATCAGGGTGAGCGAGGGGCTGGGTAAAGGGGGGATAAAGATCACCGCTGCTTTAGAGGTTCGTACATTTCATGCATTCTTGCGAGTTCTCTCTGTGTGCGTTGGCCTATTTCCTGAGGTCAGCGACGAAAATAACTTCCACAAGCCGTTTCTTTCATTCACAACTCCCGCCAAACAGCTCCACGGGGATATAAAGGAAACAAGCAGTGAGCGGAATTCAGCAGGCTTTCGCAGACTTTTGCGCGTGTACCGCGCTGTGCGCATGACCGCGAAGCGAAATCCATTGATGAGTTCTGTGACCCTGCTGATTGACAGCCTAACGTGTTGACAAAGCAAAGCCATCCCGTGGACTTTATGAATAGAAATAGTTCTGCTTTATGACCGTGGAATACAGGCAGCAAGGTTTGTTCACGGTCGGGTTTGTCCATAAACTTCTCCAGCCAAGGCGTTCGCTTGGAGTCAACAGGATATTCCGGAGAGACAGAAAAGCTAATTGGACTCCACAGAATAAAGTAGTCTGCCCCTGTCCTCCTACGGAAGTGGGGATTTCCAAACACTAAACAACTTCCCTGTATTATTAAATGACGGACGTTAGATTGCACTCCCAGGACCATATGTGGGGCAATATCGTTTATGTTGTCAGAGTGTCCCGTAAAGGTGTGTGGGCGTGCTGGGGGTGCAGGACAGGGAGCTGGAACGGAACAGCTTGTTTGGAGATAGTTTATCAGCGGCAGAGCAGTCACAGATTTTTAAAGGAAAGAATGTCACAGAAAGTCTGTTATGCGAAGTGCGAAAGTTCAAGTCTGTGTGTGTGTGTGTGCGTCCATACGCGCTCTTGCGTGATACCTGTATGCGCGTGAGCGTACGTAACGTGGTTGCGTGGGTGTGAATGTATGTGTGTGCGCGCGTGTGCATTTATGTGCGTGCGGGTTTCTCTGTGTGTGGGAGTGTGTGTTTGCGTGTGTGTGCGTGCGCTTGCATGGCCGAGTGTGGGTAGGTTGGCGTGGATGTGTGTGCATGTGCGCCCGCCTAACCAAGTGCATAAGGTGGGCGCCTGCATGCACATGCTGATCTTATTAATCTGGAGTTTGTCAGTGTCGCAGGATCGCTTAATTGTCAACGCACGTGTGTCATGATCCCTCCCACCAGTCCCACGGAACGGACGTGCAAATCATCGGGTCAGTCACTATACATCTTTTGCTTCGCAGAAGTGTGCGTTTGCACAGTGAGGCAACGCGCGTATATTTCGAGTGAATCCAGAAAATCGTGAACGTACATTCTCGCGCATTAACGAGACACCTTACAGTGTCCGTTTTCATGATCATACACGATTGTCTTTCCTAGGATCCATCTCCCAAGTCTTTTTTGCGACTTTATTTTTTACGATAATTTTTGTACTGTTGCACACAAACACGCACATTGATTATCAGCTAGTCCAGCAACCAACCCCATGGTTAATGACAATAGCTAGCCAGTCCATTCATCTGCCACACAGAGGGAGGAGGACAGTCCCGCTCATGCAGCCCCCTTTTCCTCCTCCGCGCAGTATTGCCTCAGCAGACAGGAACTATGTCAAGAATTTTCACCCAACTGTGGCAGTCGTCACATGACCAGGGCGTCGCACCGGCCCCAAGTCAAAGTTCTCTGCCCACCAGGCGAGCGGCGCAGTTACTCTCTATCCTACGCTCCACTCTCGCGCGTTTAAGCCTCTTAACTCCGCAAAAAGCACGGCTCAAGTGATGATGTGACTCAGATCCGTCCCGTCTGTACGACCCCACCTCACCCCGCGACAAGCGACGGGCCGCGAGCAGCCGTCACCAGTTGCCTCCCGAGTGCCGTCGCCATCAAAGGGAGGCCACTCCCATCAACCAGCGGTCAGATCAGGTCTGGACAGGGTTGGGTTTCACGCTCGGCAACAGGCAGGCAAAGCGGGAATTCCCCGTTTTCTGCTGACGTGGCACTTAAAAATAAACCTGACGCAAATGTTTTCGGAATGGGAGGAGAGGGGAGAGGGCAGTCAACAGTAACTTGTAGGCTTACGTCTCCCCCAAGTTTCGGCCATCTTTACTCGCGAAGAAAATGCATCAATCGAATGACGTTTATTATTATTTTTATCTCCGTCACCATTCGGCTAGAGAGAAGACGGTGAACGCATGCGATATCTACAAGGCTTAACCTTACTTACCACTAATCGTGGGGCCTCGAAGACTATGAGGGTATACTGCGCCCGTTTAAGTTACGTTGCGATAAAACTACCACAGCGTCACATTCTGGGCCGCTGTCAACCCGAACAGAGCCCCAGGTGGTATCACAGGCTGCAGGCAGGTGCACACAGATTGAGAAAGCAAATTAGTGGTTTAAAAAGTGCCCTTTCATTCATCTTATGATTGATACGAACCACGTGCTTTTAAGAACCACGAGACTTGACTGAGGGCAAATAACAGTCGCGGGCTTGCTCCGATCAGCTGACGATTTCGTGTGGCTGCGCACCCAGGGTGCTGGCCAACAAACATTGGAAGGGTTTGCTTCGTGGCAGTTTTAGGCGGTCGTACCTTTGCTACAATAATCTGAGGGACTGTAACTCTCTCACCTACGGAGTCCTATTGGTCTGCTACATTGATGACACCACCCTGTGGGGGAAGTCCGTGGAAATGCCCACACCGTACGGCCGGCGCGCAGAGCGCGGACCGTCTCGGCTTGCCCGGCAGAGGGCATCGTGAGAAATCGGAAAGTACACTATTCGAAACGCTGTGCGGCGCCCTGGAGGTGGAATTCGATTGTCTGCTGCAATTGGAAAGTGAAGTATTGAAGGCTTAGTCATACGCTAAGGAGGGGAAACAACTGTCGACCTTCTCCCCCTCCCACCCCACACTCGCGTGCCGGTGTACCGCTGCCGTACCCGCTGACTTTTTGCCGCACCTTTCCCACTGGCGCGTGCTTCATCCTGCACCTCCAACGATCAACGAGTCCGACGCCGCTGCAGCGTGCCGTGTCGGCTGTGCGTCGCGTTCACGAGCCGCGCCGCAGCCAGCAAGCAGACAAGTTGCATAAACACGGAAAAGAGGAAGGTTGCGCGGTGGAACTTTTTGCTGTCTGACAGTTTAGTTTGACTGGGTCGAAAGGGGAGAAAAATCCACCCCTTGGACTTGATCTTCCTGACAGAAATGTGCGTCATTGTCCCAGAGCCGTTGCGTGTTTCGGCGCGGACACTTCTTCCGGTACCACACAGATCTGTTTCTCTCAGTTAGCAGACGACCACGGTCCTAGTGCCAAGAGGATATTTCGCTTTGGCCACAGACAGGTGGCGGCTCTCAAACAACGAGGCTTTCTTTTATCGCCGGCACTTCAGCCCTAGCGGCCGGCCAGCAGTCGTCAGCCAACAACTGCACGTATGGTGTTATCGGTGTTAACTGCTCGGCGACTTTTATTCCTCTCGCGACTGCGAGCCAGCTCCTCGCTGAGTTTAAACCTTGTTCAGCACGACTGCCGTGTCTCTACTGGCGTGACTGGCTGCTAAAGAAGACGACTTTATTTTGTACGAAGAAATTCTAACTTCTTCCGGTGTAGATGGATTAACCCCTTTCAACAAAGAATAGTCTGGCATTGTTTGAAACACAGTGAGAGAGGCGGGGACAGCTAAGCAGTTCTGATCACGTCCGGAGCGACTAGCAGAGAACTGATCTAACGAGGAGGTCAAAGCAGGCAAAAAGCACATCACAAAAGGTGCACGCGTTTGGGTAACACGATGGATTCCAGAGTTGCAGACCTGGAGCGGGGCGAGATGGCCTCCATGACTGTCACACAGGCGTGTCACGCCACCCATCACAAGTGCCGTTCGTGTGAGAGGACTCGAAGCGTCAAGATTCGGGTGCTGTCTTGGTTTCTCGGCAAACTCTCGCTTATTCTCGTCATCGTTGTCACGTCGGCGGCGTCCACATTCTTCTACCACAAGATCCTGCCGGATGACGTCCAGCACAGTTACGTCACGACTAGCAGTACTGATGTCATAGCGGGGGGTCAGTCAGGGGGCGCGCGGCCAAACAAAGATACAGCCGGAGGACAGGTCAGTTTCAACCAATCGATTATTTTCAAATAAAAATATTACCTTATAAGACTTCATTTAAAATTCATTTCAGTAAAATGCTCTGAAACAGAAAACGTTCTATGCACACGTACATTCAGACAGACAGATCGCGCCTGCATGCCTGCGTGTGTGAGTGTTGCATCAACACCTCAGATGCATATTTGTTCACTCTTTTTCCCCTCGCTCATTCCCTCTCCACCCCTGTCTTTGAGAGAGAGAGACCCGCATATGCAGTCTCAACTAATCCATCTTGCTGCGTCTATTCTTAGATCGAAAGTTTTTAATCCCAGTGGCCAACATTAGTACTGTGAGAATGCCAAACGGAATGGCTTCGCTCAGACAAACGCTGACAAAGGAATGCTGTTCTGCGCTCACTCAATACCGTTTAGTGTTCTGTATAATGCTTTGCATTGTCTGAATTCCAGTAGGGGCCTCCAACAAACGTCATCGATATGAACAGTTGTCTAACACATTTTGAGGCCGAGCTGTCGTCTTGCATCTAACGATTCTCAATTATCAGTAGCTGTCGGTTTCAGATATTGTATCGTACATCTTATTTCATTTTGTTCTCATACATCTTGACCATCAGCGTTGTTCTGTTTGGGTTTTTCCTTGCCACGTGCAGGGTGCGGAAGTTTGACCTCATGTATCATGAATCTCAGTGTTTGCCGAGTTTATCATTAATGTCCCCTAATGTCACCTACATCGCTGTTGCAGCCTGCTCGAATCCTTGTAAATCATAATAATATAGAGATATGAAACCTGATGAATCTTCTGAAAACGATTTAATAGCCGTCTGAAGAATCCCGTCTCTCTTTCCTTCTCTCTCTCTCTCTTGAGTTTTCTTAGATGCTGATTTGTGCTTTGCCCCTTTAAATGGACCAAACGCCTACCCATTAAAATGTTCAAGTTAAAAAAAAGTTCAAATTCTCTTTCTCTGTTGTACGAACTTCTTTGTGCTCGCGCATGTGTGCGGCAGTGCGTGTGTGCGGCAGTGCGTGTGTGCGGCAGTGCATGTGTGCGGCAGTGCGTGTGTGCGGCAGTGCGTGTGAGCGCGCTAACGAGGTATCGTGCAAATCCACTCCTACTTGCTGCTGCGCACTGGCTGACCTTTCCGAGCATTTCTGTCGGCTGGCAAGACAAAAAACCTTTCCTGCAGACTAAGAAGAACGCAGAACTTTTACACTAATACATTTGCAGTTGGATGCTGTCTTCTCCGTCTCATAATGACAAGCCTTCACAGAGGATGGGAGGGTGCCGGCTTTGTGGATAATGTGAAGCGAACGGTCTGCTGTTGTCAGTCTACAGACTTCCGCATTCAGTTGCCAAATGGACTCATGGAACGCTGTCCACTTCTCGCGCTAAAGTTGTACAATAATATTATTTATTACTTGAACAGACTTTCCGGTATTTATTCAGGTCCTTCACACCATTCGGTGTGAAAGGCAGACAGTGTGGTCTCCCAAATGTCTTTTTTTTTTTTGACGTTGCCCCGCATCTGTTTTATTATCTTAACTTCCATCTCAACTGCTCGGCTCCAGCTTATCTTTGGGCTTAATCTTAATTTAAGTTTAGCTCCAGGTGTCCAGAAAAATGTTGCCTTAATGTAATTATCCCGGTGTTCTCAGCACATAACCGATCCATCATCATCTCTTGTGCATTATTATGTACGTGGTTGTATCTCTTGGTTTCAGCAGTTTGTTATTTTTACTAAAAAATACATTTTGTGGCCAGCGGATGCAAAATAATATTTTCACAACGATGGTACTGAACGACGCCAAGCCAGCCGGATCATTTTCAGCCATTCATCTTTAGCAGTACCAGCCTTGTCGCAAGCTTGACAGAACCCAGCTTTGGTATAATCTCTGTTTTGTGTGCAACTGTGTAGTGGTTTTTCACGCCCTGTGGACTCTTTGTCACACATTCCTTGCTTTACATATTCCCCTCTCTCTGTATATATATATATATGTATCCACTCCAGATCTCCATCACATCTAACGATGTCTCCATCACATCTAACGATGCTGCAAATATCGGTAAAATTACCCGTGGTGACTTACTCTTTCCCCTGGAACAGAATTCTCTGTAGTCAGCAGCACTGCCTCAGTTTTCTTCTTGGTGACCATGAGTCCCTTCTTGCTGACCATAAATCCCTTCTTGCTGACCATGAGTCCCTTCTTGCTGACCATAAATCTCTTCTTGCTGACCATGAGTCCCTTCTTGCTGACAATAACTTTCTTCTTGCTGACCATGAGTCTCTTCTTGCTGACCATGAGTCCCTTCTTGCTGACCATGAGTCCCTTCTTGCTGACCATGAGTCTCTTCTTGCTGACCATGAGTCCCTTCTTGCTGACCATGAGTCTCTTCTTGCTGACCATAAATATCTTCTTGCTGACCATAAATATCTTCTTGCTGACCATAAATATCTTCTTTCTGACCATGAGTCCCTTCTTGCTGACAATAACTCTCTTCTTGCTGACCAAGTCCTTTCTTCCTGACCACGAATCCCTTCATGCCGAGTCCCTTCCGTTTCGCATCTTAGACGTATGCACCCTTTATTCTTAGAGCTCTGGATAGCTCTGCAGGTAGAGCTGCGGACTAACGTGTGGAAGATTGCAGGTTCGAATCCAGGAGTGGTCAAGGATTAATTCCTAGAGTTAAACATTGTGCAGACTTCATTTGCCCATTCTAAGGACATTAAACTACTTTGCACTGGCCGTCTTACTGCAGCTACCCCCCCGCCCCCATAGTGGGGAATTACATTGAGGGGTAAGTGCTGTCCCTCTAAAATTACCAAATTACCTACCCATGTACCTACTCGCCAGCCTCCCTAACCACCCGGTTCCCATCCACTGATTAGGAGATATTGCATTGATTTCTGCCTCCTCAACAGGGCCCCTAGCATGCTGCAGGGTTGACAGTCGGGATTTGCTCTCGATGCGTCGGTTTCCTCCCACTACTCCATTCCCACCCCACCCCCACCCCCACATCACCCTGTTACCCTTTCCTCGTCGTGATAAAGCCTTTGTTGCTGACCTTAAACAGGAACCAACCAACCAACCAACCAACCAACCAACCAACCAACCAACCAACCAACCAACCAACCAACCAACCAACCAACCAACCAACCCTAGATTTTTTTTTTACTATAAAGTCTATAACAGGTTGAAAGCTGCATACAGTCGGCCCTACCATCTACACTATTTCTGCCGTCTTACGTTTACCTACTATAAATAATAATGCATCATTTCCCGAAGGAGTAAGGCCGTAATAGGAAGAGGTCTGAGACAGGTCGTACGGCTGGAGGCCATAAAGCAGAATCAAAGAAAATAACAGAAAGATGAAGAGAAAGACAAGCCCACAGGCAGCATCGTGGCAACTCATCAGGAAGAAATAACACGCTTCAGCGCAGCTTCGGTCCACTTGGCTCGCCCAGGACGAGGCACCGAGAGGGTGGGGGAGGTGGCAGAGTCAACGTGGGGGGGGGAGCTCAGCAAGCGAAAGCTGGGACCCTCTCCCCCCGCCGGTGAGCCTTTTTGTGCAAATCAGACTCGGAAGCTGATGTCATAGCTTCCCTGGGAAAGGCCGGAATGGGGGAACTGCAGGGGTGTGTGGCTTAGTGCGGACTGAGCGAGTGCCTTTGCACCTTTGGCAAAACGCAGGTAAGCCGGCGGTACGGCGAGAGACAGAGATGTGGACGGTGATGGGAGGGCACGCGATTGTCTGTGGCGGCCTCTTGTTCTTAATCACTAGCCCAGGTGTTGCTCCTTGCACATCTTTGCGCACGGTGGAGAATGGGAAGAAGCCTTGCTGACTTCATGGTTGTGCAACGACGACAACAGGAACCTTGTGCACGAATTGCTACCATCGCTGTTGTCTAAGACCGCACAAAGGAGCAAAGCTGGGTTGAACCAGCCTTTCGGTCATAAGACTGGTCGTAAGGGCGGTTCGTTCTGGGTATTTTAGGTGCAGCTTTACGAATATAAAGGATGTGCAAACCCCTATGCAGCCCAGCTCAGGTTTGTTATATTCTTTAAGGCATTTTTCACAACCTGAGACCTACCATAGAGCCCTTTCGTGCATAAGCCTCCTGAAGAAGGTAACCGCCTCGGTGGTCTAGTGGTTAAGGCGTCCGCTTCCGAGGCGGGAGGTCGGTGGTTCGCATCTCGGCCGAGTCATACCTAAGACTTAAAAATTGGCAATCTAGTATCTGCCCTGCCAGACGCCTGGCACTACAGGGAACAGTGCTAGGACTGGTTGGCCCTGTGTCAGTATAATGTGACTGGGTGGGACTGAGGCCCGTGTTGCGCCAGCAGTCCCACGTGTGGCAGCACGTAAACTTTGTCCAAGCAACACCGTCCTGATATGCACATAGTTTG
>SMGT01007824.1:87742-115457 GCA_004794575.1 Lanistes nyassanus
CCCCATCCCAGTTTCTGCAGACGATTCTCTCTGATCTGTTCTCTTTCTTGGTGTGCCAGTGACCCGTATCCCCAGGGCTGCGCTGCACACTAGATGTTTAGAATTATGAGCAACCCGCATTACTATTTATTCATGCGTTACTAACTAATGATCCATCGTGTGTCTGCGAACCTACTGCTGAGACGGCTGAACACTACTTGATACAATGTCCGTTATTTGCCAATGCGCGCACAATGACTGCATCAACCCCACAGGTAGATAACTTGAATGTTGAAACTTTGTGAGAAAATCTCCTAGTGCGCCCAAGAAAACAACAAAGATCTGAGTCACATAAATCAGTCAAAGCGCTTTGCACAGCAGCAGCTATGGTGATGCGGCAGTCGAAGGAATTTACTGTTTCCATAATCACTTGGAAAATGAACACATCGCACATTCTTTCCTTCCCTTCTCCAACCCACCCTCTCGTATTTTAGTCTCTTAATTACTCCTTATATGTCCGATTCCCATTTGACTTTTCCAACACTATCATCATCATCACTATTAACGCCATTGTATTAGTATTTCTATTTTTGTCTATTCAGGCCCAGGCTTATTTAAGCTAGGTATTTGCCTGGCCCTCCCATTCGAATGTTCGATGAGATATTTTGCTTACAGAAAAATAAACATTTGTTTAAACCAAAAGATGTTAACATCTGATGTCCCAGTTTGAGATGACGGTCGTGTGGTCTGTTCACCCACCTGTTCTATGTGTACTTGATTGTATTGAGACATACGACATCCTTTGATGGCACCAGCTCTGGAAAAAATGAAGTCTAATATATACATACACTTCTTCTTAAATAGAAGGTTCGTGTGTTTTGGAGAATCTGCAACAAAAAAGTGTGCAGGGGGATTTGTGTGCTCTACAAGGACGGCTTTATAACACTGGAGTGAGTCAGAAGAATGGTCGGTTTTGATATAAACAAAGTAATCTTCTCCTTTTCTGCTATTCGTCCTCATCCCCCAGCGCCGTACTTCCGGGCAGATAACTGCGAGTGTAGCGTTTCGTCGTAAATTTATGCTTTAAAGTCTCCAGTGTCAAGTGTAACATGTCGTGACTTGTACCTTGAAACACTTTACCGACCCCTTCAGTCCACTAATTAGGCTCAGCATTGCACGTTAACAGCACTAAGTCATTCCATTTCTCACACCTAATTAATTATTATTCTCATGAGAGAGAGAGAGAATAATTCCTGTGGGCAAGAGAAAGAATTTGACCTGGAAAAAAACTCTGGGAGAGAAGAGGAATAGGACCTAGCTCTTCAGAGTGCGAATAGTTGAAATTGTTCGCGTGCTCGCAGAAACTCTCTTGCAGACCAGCCCACGACAATGGGCGCATGGGCCAGTACGCACGCATGGGCACGCGTCCTCTCGTTCTGTTAGTTATACAGCGCACGCAGGCACGCATCGGTACATACACAGGCATGCATGGTCACGCACACTTGTTAAACTTACTTAAACGTAACTTATATCCATGAGTGTCTGAATGTCTGTAGGTGTGTGACAGCTGCATTTTCCTCGGATGGTGTGAAACGTGGCCTTGACTGATTAGCTTATACTGATTGACTGACTAAAGCAAACACATACACACACACACGCACGGCTCCATGCGTATTTCCCACAAACACACACTGTACTAGTGCGATTCCATCAGTCGTGAAGGAACCCTTTATATCGCACGTGACTCATGGGGGGCTATTTGCAGCCATAACACTGTCTGTTGTCTGTGTAGTGTCAGTTTGCCCTTCAGCCTGTCAGCCATGATGTCAGATCTGGCCCAGATAGCACGCGTTTTCTAGCTGCCCCGGATGTTGTAAGGTCCGCTCCCACCTTGTTGTTACATCACGTGACTGGGCACGCGCTTTGGTGACACCATTACATTCAGTTAATTGAGCAATTGTAGGTCGCACGTGGCTCTCACAGGAAAGCTAGCCTCTCCCTTCCACCTCCCTTCATCTCTCTTGCTTTCTTGATCTCTCTTTAAGCGTGTGCGCACACAGCTACACGTACATAGCCCCAGTGGGGCTGCATGAATGTGTTTATATGAAGCCGTCGGAGGCCTCAGAGTATCGACAAATCCTGCTGCGACTTAAGTTGTGGAAAGGAGATTCAAACACACGTGCAAATCAAGTTGTTGATGATGACATGAATGAGAAATGGTTGGAGGAAAAGACAAGATGATAACATGTATTTGTGCACGTTTGTTGTGTTATTTACATGTATATAATTATTTATACGTATGTACAATCTCACAACATGCGTTCCTAAAGTATGTATATGTTAAATCAAACAAGTGGCCGATACTAGGAGTAAAACATTTGGAAGCAACAAGGAAATGAGGCAATCTGCCTGAGTATTTCACTTTGCTCAGTTTCCTTGTCGTTGCCACGCAGTATGTATGTTTAGTGTAACCGGCACACACGTGGCAACAAATGGCAGAGACCAAACTTACCAGTGTGCGCCGTTGGAAGTTACAAAAGAATTTATTTACGTGGGCTCAATCCCGGTGTAGGCACTCACTCACACAGGCGTCCAAATCGCAACCTACTCAACTACAGACGCGTGTAACAACAACAAACATGACATTTATTAACATTAAGAATCCCCCCTCCCAGACATGGACATCAAAAATAAGTGAACAAGAGAACTACGAAAGAACGAACGAGAAAACCTGAAGAAACAAAGAGCGAAGACGAGAAAGGAAAAAACCGAAGAACGTGGAATGAGGAGGAAAAACCGAAGATGAGGACGAATGAAGATGAAAAGATGAAACGTAAAACAGTGGCCCTGCACAAACAGAACCACGAGACTGGCAAGCAGAGCTGCACACTCGATGTGTTACCCCTCAAACGTTTCGGATGAAAAAGACTGAGAACACACGGTTCCCGCGCGATCGGAAACGTTTCCGGTCGCGGTCTCGCGAGACTTACAATTTTAATTACAGTATTTTTATTACAAAAATATTTTCTTTATACAACTCCATGAAAGTATTTTACAACAATCTGTTCAGGGGGGTTGTATATTAGTAAACATGAGTATAATACCTGCGCATGCGTATGTGTGTGAACGCATTTATGCATAAACCTGTAGACAGCGTCCAGGTGTATATATTTTATTACAGGAGACATGAAGTACGCTATTATAAGAAAAAGAAAGTGCTGCTAGCGATAATAATAAAAAAAATGATAATGATTAAGATAGGGATAAGGATAACATGTTCTGTGAGTCTCGTGTCGGAGTTTAGCGCTGGAGCAGGGAAGAGAAAAAGATTTTCAAATACTAGCGACTATACGGAACACTGCTGGTTGGGAGGGTGATGGGAGGTCACTGTCACCTTTTGACGGACTTGTCACCGGCCTGTCGCCTGTCCATGTTGCAGGACACACACAGCGGACTGCAAGATGCAACTCGCATCCCCACTGCCTCCTTCAGTGCCGCATACCTAAAGCTCATCTCCAAAGGTAAGACAGTATTGTGTTGCGTTGTACCTATGTACATATCGAATGTCTGCATATGTATTTATGCAGGTGAGTTTGTGTGTACGTTTATGTAGAGGATGTGCATTTGTGTATGTATGTATGAATATGTTCGTATATACAAACAATACATATGCATTTATGTAGGTTCGTGTTTACTTGCATGCATATACGTGTATATATACCTGTAAAGAGTAAATATATAAATATAGGTGCATACGTGCATGTAGGTACGAACAGGAGACATACGTGTGTATATATACGGACTGACCTCTTATGTTCGCATGTAGGTAGGTGTTACGTGTATGCATGTAGGTAGGTGTTACGTGTATGCGTGTAGGTAGGTGAATAGGTAAGTACGCAGCCAGGTTCGTGTTTGCGTGCGTGCCTGTACTACGTAGGTTGATATATAGGTAAGGTATACACCGTTACACGCATCACCACGCATCAGAGTCGTCGCCGCGTCTCTTTGTCTCGTCCTGGAACGCAGGTGGCTTGGGCAGGAAAGATTACAGGTGGATCACAGGTGGCTCAGCAGAGATTACAGTAGTTACAGAAGGATTACGTAGTGCGATATGCAACGCCAAGGGCGCCTTTAAAGTCAGACGTTGTTGTGTGTCAGGAGGGGCTGCATTTCAACAGCATCGCCATTTTTTTCTATTCACGATTTCTCGCCTTTAATAGCCTTAACTCTCCCCAACGCTAATGATTCCCTATCAGCGTTTATGGGTGACCCCGCAAAGGTCACAGACTAGTGTATGTCTTAGGAGTCCGAGAGGTCCTGTTCGTTTCCGTGCCATCAAACCCGTAGACTGTTATTCTGTTGAGTTTGTTTGTGTAAACAACTTCCTTGCTGCAACTTCATCCCGTTGTCTCAGCCATCCTCGTTAAGCCTCTGAAACTTTCTGTTTGGGTTCTATGCCTACGTCCGCCCAACCCCCACCCCTACTTCTCCAACGAGGAGGGCGCCGGAAGTAGAAGTTGCACACACCCTTCTCTTTCTCACATCCATCAAATTTTTACCCCCACACCCACGCCCCCGACACACACACACAAGCATTGCCGCACACACACAAACACACACATGTAATTATACAGACACCCTCGCACTAACGCCTGCGCAGGTGCCTGAGTAGCGTAAAGAACACCTTTGTGTTTTTGCGGGAAAGTCTGGTGGCACCTCAAGACTTCCTGTCGGCGACGCGATCCACCTGATATTGTAGAACAAGCAGCAAAGGACTGGGTTTGTTCCTCAGCCTCCTGTTTGCACACAAATTGAAATTGTAAGGGACTTTTGTTGTTGTTTTTTAATTCCTTAATCTGCTTGAGTGGTGCTGTGTTTATTGATCTCGACAAAGATATTTTATGATATAAGGTGATTTAATTTTTTGCGCTTTAAAGGTATAACTTACTGGGTTTTTTTAGCCTTAGCAGAGAATCTGTTGCTGACAACTGTTGTAAGGCAAAATAAATGGCTGATAAAAAGTGTTGCCTTTGCTCACTCGATCAGTATAAACCGTCTGCTCAAAAGATACGACTGATTTGGTGAAATCGGTGTAAACTGCTTTCTGAAAAATACAGTTGCATGCTCTGTTGGTGTAATTGTCCCTAGCAACCCTGGATGCTGAGGATGCAGTAGAATTTAATTTTACAGCACCTGCTTCTTAGCTCTATGTCACATTCCGTACTCTAAATGCACCCAGTACTCGCGTGTACAGGGTACTGCAGTATAGGTAGGCAGATCTCTGCTTATGACGCATTTGTCGTGAACGAGTGCCATGCGTTATGGCGCATTTGCTCCGCCAGCTCTTGTTTATGTCGCAGTTGCTGTCGAATGTGGTGTCGCAGTTGTTGTAATTGACAGTGTTGTGAATGTCACAGACAGTCAGACACGTAGCGTGTCAGTTTCTTTCGGCCCCCGCCCCCCAACAAAAAAAAAAAGAAACCATTACAAATCCCCTCCCTTGTCATAACCACAGAGTGTAACAACGATCGACACAAAGTGATACGAAACTTTCTGCTTTAAGCGTTATACATGTTTTGGTGTTGAATGTGCCACTGGACTCTGTTCTGGCTTTAGCGGCTTGACGACGCGTCGACGCGCCAAAAGCTCTGATCACGTGATAAGTGCCGCGACCTTTTCATCCTTCGAGCCCAGGTTACGGTCTGTTGATCGAAGAGCCCTCCTGCTCTTTGCGCGACCTGGTTATCTGAACAAACGACCTGAAGCATTTCACGCGCGTACGTTGTGTGTGTGTGACGTCTTTTTTTCTCTCTCTGCAGGGACCCATCTGCAAATGGTGCGTGAAGGTCAGTTTTTCGCTTCCGGGGCACTGCGCGAGGAGGACGGGGCTCTGGTGGTGACTCGCGAGTGTCTTCTGCTTCTGTCTGCTGATGTCGTGCACAGTTCCATGATGGGCAAGCCCACCAACGGGCCGTCTACTGCGATTGTGTGTCTGACACTAGGTATGGCTGTTTCTCCTGCACCCTTCTCCACCCGTGTCCTACCTCCATGTTTTTGGTGATGACAGGAGCAACCACCATTATATGAATAACTTCTTTCTCCCCTCCTCCTCCTCCTCCTCCTCCACCACCACCACCACCACCACCACCACCACTGCCGCCGCCACTGCTGCATTTGATGCTTCTGCTGCTAATTTTACATCATTATAAACAAGTCCCTTGCAAGAATAAGCTTAATGTTATGCTCAAGAAAAAGATGTGGAGAAAGAATGATTTATGAGAAAGAAAAAAAAACAAAGAAAAGAAAAGAAAGAAAGGAAAGAAAGTTTGCAATTCTAAAGTACTTCGGGCACAACAGATAATTATAGGTTAATTAAGCCATAACCTCTACACAGAGTCATTTCTGAAATAACTGTGAAGAGATCAATCCATGGTGACATATAGCTGAGTGGTAACGATATTGGATTCCATAGTTACAAAGTCGCGTGTTCAATACACTCATTAGTTTTGCGATTTTTTTGTTTGGGGGGGGGGAGGGTGGTGAGGCGCGCAGTTAGGGTTTGATATTAGTTAAGACTTCTGTTTTCGTCTATACGTTCATTCATATTCAAGTTGATAGATGAAAGGTGGTCTGCGCATGGGTGCCCCAAGTTAGTGGGAATTTCAGACTCGTGGACAGGCATGCAGTTTCGGACGGGGGGAAAGACGTGAAAATGAAAAGTATTTGACCTACAAGATCTACAACCTATCACGTGATCAGCCCACAGAAAACAGTTGCTGTCTGGACGCCAGTTTTACTAAAGCTTTCTTTGTCCCCCGAACAGTGTTGCCCTGTGCTTCACGTGCCATCTGATATGGCGCCTGTTGACACAGGTACTCCTGAGTATGTTACTAGCGCGAGGCTCCTGGCATTGCACTGGGAATTAGTGTAAACGTTGTCCACAGGAACGTCAACGGCGATAACAACGCGTTAATGTTTATGTGATAGCGTGTAGACCGGCCTTTTTAACGAAGGAAATCTGACAAACAGTGGCACAAGCATGTTGCAATTTGTTCTATCTTGGCTTGTTAGGCCGGCCTCACATGATTTGACTGTATAAGTCAAATGAAACAGATGGTCAACAGTCCAGCTAACTGCAACACGATTTCCCCATATGTCTGGAGAAAAATATTTCCTGCTGTGGAGAAAACAAGGGGAATTTTACCGTGCGCGAAGAGGACTCGGTCAAATTCCTAACGAATGCCAGTCACATTGAGTGTATGTGCTGCAGACTGACCACCTTTTTTTTAAAACTAGATTTATGTAGAATCGTGCACACCCGGCTTTAACGTGCAAGTTCATGGTTTTCTCAGTCACCATTCAGCCCCATTTCTTATGAATAGCAAATCAAAAAAGACCCTGACAAATTTGTGTAAATTTATTGGTATTATTATCTCTCTTTTCACTTAGTATTCCACCTTTAAGTTGTAAATGTTCACCTGTTATAGTGCTGTTTCAGTTTGTTATTTGTATTTGATATGGATTTTGTTCTATGTGTATCTGTTACTATCAAAGCTAAAAGGCCCCCCCAGGGCTAAAAGCTTTACAATAAAAAAGTTCAAAGTTCAACGTTTTTTATGTTCTAGAGAGGGAAAGGGAGCCCCGGAAGTTCATCAGGTGCGTGGTGACGCACTTGCGCGAGCGGGAGGAACAGTTGGCGCGCGTGTGGACTCTGTTCCGGGCGAAGCCAGAAGACCGCATCACCGTCGACACGTCGTGGCCGTCCTATGTCATCAGCGACGACGCCGACAACCGCCAGAGTGTGTTAACGGCTTTCGATGTGGGTCGCTAAACCAAACGACAGGCCAACTGTTCGAAAGAATTCGGAGGAAAGACAAGGAAAGACAGACAAGAAGAACGGACGGAGGAAAGAGCTGAGAGAGATAGAGAGAAAGATAGGGAGGAGAGAGAGAGAGCATTAATTTATATTTGCATGGCTGAGCGCGTGTTTCTTACGAGAGTCTTTCACGTTAATTTATCGAGGAACTTTAACACTGCGAGCTGGACGATAGCGACTACGTCAGGACAGCAGACTGAATCCTCGGGCCGTTCCTGCAAATCCCAGTCCCCATGGTAGTCGCCTCTTGGAGGCTGCCAGAGGAAACAGTCCAGGGGATCTATCCTAGTGACCGCCTAGGCAAAACGTCCACATTTCAGTTAGGGTGAATGTCCGATTAAATCGCAGATCTGTCAAACGAATCCTTGGTTGGGGAATGATCGAAAGGTACCCCAAGTCAATCCATGCTGCCGCTTTCGGCGGCGAAAAACATCCATGGACTCTGCACCAAAAAAAAAAAAAATCGCTGACAATGTCTTTCAGAAGTCGTGCTGTTCTGTCTTGCTCAACATGTGATCATCACCCACAACTGTTATTTCATTTTGATTTTCTTTGCTCTTCAAGCTCTCCATTTAAACTCGTTTTGACCATTTGCCACCACGATATTGCCATTCCTTCTTTTCCTTAACTGCTGTATGCCATTATGATCAGTGATGAAGACTACATAAATTAATCAGCAGCAATTGCAAAGGATGAGCATAGAACACACGTCGTGCAAGAGCGAACCAGAAGAGATACAAGAACAGATACGTTCTGCACGTCCGACTGGTCTCGATGTGTTCTCGCATAGGGATGCGAACTTAATCCAGGGACTTTTGCACTTTTCGTTCCTAGTCTTTACCAAACGTGCAAAAACGCCATCTTTAATTTTCTTCCAGCATGCACAGCAGTCATGTTGGATTTTGCCAACCAATCACCTCCAATTGCTCTGGGTTCTTGTGATGTGTCTGTGTGCTCCCCTGACAAGAGGAGGTTGATCTGTTTGCTCCCTTTTTATGAAAAAAATCTGATTTAATTAACTCATATTTCGGGACGATATTCCGGCTCTTCTCCAGTTCTACGGTTAGTTTTGCTGCCTTGACCTTGACGCAGAGCAATTTTGACTAACCTGTGTGGTGCACAGACAGTGCAAGCAGTCCTCCGTTGCAGACTGCCTAACACATCTAGGCGAGAGACTTGTGAACACACGTGATCGCTGCACCACAGTGTCGAGAAAGTGATGCACAATTTGTCGCAAACGGACGCGCGAACGCACAGACGCACAAAAATCACGTGTCCGCATTTTTGACGTGTGGATCTGGGGGAGAGGTCGGAACTGGATTGGAGCTACCACACGGCTGAGTGGGTCACCTCTCCCCACCATCGTCCTGAATCAGAACGCCGCCTAGCCCAGGAACGTCACATTGCCAAGTGTATTCCAAACAGATCAAAGTCGTCCTCCGGGTTTCTGCCTCCCTCCCAGCCGTCACGTGATATGATCGACAATTCTCGTCGAAACGTGTGGATAAAACGGCTTGTGTGTCGCACCTTTTAGATCATCAGCCTGATGTCTGTAGCTTTGCTCGAGTGTCTCTCCAACAGTCTCGAGCAGATGAGACGAAAGGATCGTTTGCTGCACAGCAGCTTCTGCAAGCGATGTGTAGAGGACCAAGTCTGCCGTGCAGCTAGCGTGCTGCGTGCGGGTGCGCGACCCCTGGGTCAAGGTGTGCTTTCAATCCAGCGCTTTATACGTGAACATACAACGCTTCGTGCTATCGCAGCGGGCCGCAGCAGACGTTATTTTTATACTTGTCAAATGAAACAGTACTTTGTAGAACTTTACGGACCCTAATCCCCTTGTGGTACAGGGGATTTGTATCCGAGATAGCATGCTTATGCGTTTTTGTGCGTGTCTTCCTAATGTTGTGTTAGGGTGTCCGTCCTAAGCCTTATTTTTCACCTCCACAGGTGCCCGTCAAATAAGTGAAGGTTTTTTTCTAATGAGTGAGGTTAATTTTTGTTTATGTGGAAGGGGTATTGAAAAGGATGTCTCGGTAACAAAGAGGCCGTATGTAGAGATATGACTGTGTCACTGAACCAAATTCTGTTCCATTGCTGTATGTATACTGTTTCAGAGAGACTTGCATTTATTGAGGTCAGTACGACCCGCCCCCCCCCCCCATCCCCACGCTGCCTGTGCTTCATCAGTGTTTCTACTTCATACAGTTGGAGTGGATGGAATTTCAGGTGTGCGTCGTGTTAATGCACCAGATGAAGCTGAGCGTTGTACAAGCTACGTCTGTGGACGTACACCCCTTCTTTGTGTGTATGTGTGCGCGCCCCCGTTGGTAGGTGCGTAGTAGAGAAAGAGAGAGAATGCAAGAGAGGATGGAGAGAGAGAGAGAGAGGATGGAGAGAGAGGATTTTCTATTGCTATATGTTCTGCTGCCATGAAGCACTAGACCACTGCTAGCTGTCTGCGAGTTCTCGCATTTTCACCCATGATACTCGCACTAAAACGATCGCCCTTTATCGCTAAAGCTGCTGAACCCTACGTGGCATTTTGCCCAGGGTCAAGGACTTCTTGTGCCAAAGCAAAAGGTATCTTGGTGATACTTTCAAGTTTTGTTCCTCTGTATGTGTACGTGTGACGTGGGTTCCCCCTCCCCCCCACCAAATTCTTGGCCTGTGCGACTCAAGGATCGTTGGAAATTTTACTGCTCTAATGTGCATGCGGGTCTGCGAGTAGGTTCAGGCTGGAAGAGAAGGGTGGGGTTCCAGAGAAGAAAATAGGTGTCATTTAAAGTAAGGCGGTTCATGTGGGAAGGCAGTATGACATGTCTTATATGCTTAACGGCGATGTTTTTGTCATATACGTCAAGAGTAATGATTGTTTTCGCATCTGTTCACGCCTTAACGATACCGTTTAGATTATCGCACGAAACCAAAGAAGAGCGCTTATAAAATAATAATAATAATAATTTCCTATTGTTGTCAAACCGGTTGGGAAAGGGATGGAGCCGCAGAAAGAGAGTGTGCTTGTGAGTGCGTTGTACCTACATGCGTGTGCACATGTGTGCATGCTAACATGTGTTTTTAAAAACGATCTCTGTCACTGAATCGTGTTCATATGATGTGCATGCTCATATGTTCCTTCATAAAGAAACATACTTCGAGAATTCTTACGATCGATGTGAAGCGTTAAACATTCATTTTCGTTGACAGAACAGTGTTTCTGTCCCTGTGTTAATTTTAATTTTTTTAAAAATGTTTTATTGGTTGCTTGCAAGACGAAGCAAATATTTTCTTACAGCCAGAAATACATGATGAATGCTGACAAAAACCAAACCACTTTAAGAGAGGTCACAGATTTTTATTTTTATTCTTTCACTTTTTTAAGTGTTTATCTTCCCTGGACCATCTTTCCATCCCTTTTGCTCCATTCCCTCGTCCTTTCCTCTTCTTTTACCTCTGTGTGCGCGTGCGTGCATGCGCACCTGCACGGAAAAAGGCGAAAAGGAGGAAAGGAGGCGAATTGGAGCCTCTTGATTTTCTAACTGAAAAAGTAATTTTTCTAGTTGTATCCGTTTATTTCCACTTGTTAGGTACGCGGAGTTCGGGGTAGGCGAGATGTAGCTTAATTGCTACAGAAGCAACTTACCTAAGTCCAACCTCATTTCGCTCTCTTGTACACTCGTCAAATTTTGTCACGGGCAAAAGCTTATATAGACTTTCGATTATCGCAAAATCAACTTGAAACAGCAGCAGCGGACAGCTAGCTGAACATTTCTTCGAAGGTTTCCATTTTTTCTTTCATTCGTTGGAAGAGGAAGGGTATGCTGTTATCAGCCGTACACCCCCCATCAGCCAGTTGTGGCATTTATCCAAAACCTCCCCGTCTGCTCGGATCGGCTGATTATGTCAAGGTGCAGTTTTTAGTGGCTCGAGACCAGATTACTCGGATTCCATGCGAGTTATGCCCCTTGTATCGTCTGCTTGGCAGCCGTTATACGTTCTGGCGCTAGCTGGTTTCGCCTTCTCCACCTTCTCCTCTTTCTCACCCCTCCTGTCCTTTTCAAAATAAAGATAGACCTGGCTCGGCACACATACAAAGGCTTTTTAAACTATTTCGGAAGCCTGAAGCTGATCGCGTTATTTTTAAACTGGAATATTACCTTCCCTATCCTAATAACACCGTAAATTCCTGAGATGTATACATTTTCTATCTTAATATGGTTTCTGACAAGCCCGTACTGCAATTACTAGAGAGACAGTTTTAAAAATAACCTCTAAAATAATAAATTTAAGAAATGAAAATAGGGGATGAGAACTACCAACCACCTCGAAAACAGTAACAGGTAGATTGTTTGACATTGTTTTGTAGCGAGCAAAAGACGCAGTAGCCTTCGGTTCGTATAAGTTTCTGTAACACCTGTAGAATTGGGACTGCCGAAAAAAAAGAGAATTGCTGTCTGTTATTCAAGAGAACAACCACCTCTTTTAAAGACCAAAACAAAAACCTAAATCGTGACGGCACGGGACATCACCGTGTTGATCGCCGGGAAGCAAGAGTGGTCTCCGCTTTGACCTGTTAGCGCAGCCCGCCGAGTGCCAGCGTACTTGCTGCCAGCCGCCAGCCGCCCGCCCACAAGTCTGAGCTGTCGATGGGAGGGACAACACCTTTCCCTCCCCCGGCTGGCCCCCATCCTGCTCGTGACATATCAGACACTGAACAAGACTCAGTTTTGCTGTGATAACTTGCATACTCATTGTTCTTTTTTTTTGTACTTTTGTAAATAACTTGTTTAAATGAGCAATACTGGTGAATGCACACTTTTCTCAATAAAAGCTGGATCTTTGACTTCAACAGCCTGTGTTGATTTGGCGAGAAGTGGCTTGGCGGTGAGAAGGCATTTCTTGAAATAGATGCCATGTTCTCTACAGTTTTGGAATGCATGTGCGGGTGTGTGTGTTTATATACACGACCTTGTGTTGGTCTTTAAATGCGGCCTTGTGAGTTCGTGCTTAGCTACGAAGAAATGATCGAGGTGATGTCAATTCGATGGAAAATTTACCTTAAGTCTACCCCCACCCCCAATCTTCTCTCCCTCTCCGCTCCTCCCTTCCTCCTCTCTCTCTCTCTCTCTTTCCGTCTAGCCCCTGTTCAAACCTTCTCCCATATGTTCGCTCTGTTCAGGGCGGAAAACGTCTTTGTGTTCGTTCAGAAAATGCTATAAATAAGCGTTAAAATTAGGCAGCGATACAGCGATAAGAAAGAACAAGATGCAGGTTTTCCTCTCCTATCAAATTTCGTTCGAGTTGTAGTCTGAACAAAGATCGATTAAGCCGTTAAAAGTGTCATCTACTGTACGTATGGTGGGGTGTCTTTAGAGATTTTTCTTTTCTTTAAGACCCCTAATCCTTCCCTTGTTGACGTCGTCGTCGTCATCATCATCATCGTCGTCGTCGTCATCATCATCGTCGTCGTCAACAACAACAGTAAAGGCCAGTATTGTATAATGAGAGTGGTGAAGGGTTAAAAGGGAGGAATATTACGATGATAAGCGCGCAGTACGTATAAAAACTGTGATTTTTGTTTCTTATCATGTGATGCTTACCTCCATTTGGGTTCCCGCCATCTGTGCGTGAGATATGGCAGCAGCAGAAGTGACAGCTATTCAGGTCAGAATCGCCAACAGAAGACCGTAAGAACTTTCTTTTGACTCCATGTCAGTGTCAGATTATCTGCTCTTCGTGCGATCTTCGATCACTTCTGCCGTAGTCATAAAATACGAAACTTTGGCTGACTGCATCCTCCCGCCTTGTCTTCAAAACATCCGCCAACCTTAGTTTCGCGAGCAGAATGTAGGCAAATACACATGGAAAAGACTTTTAGAAAATAGTTTCGAACGCGTTTTCCATACAGCAATAGCCATACTCCTATACATTCTATTGTCTCTACCTCTAGGTCTTACTACGCGGCACTGCTTTAGTTTGATATTCTTTCAGGTTTAATGATCTGCAGGGTGCATTTCTCCCATAACTTACTGGATGTTGTTTTGGTTACCACCCCAGGTTTTATTTGGTATTATTTAGATATAGCTAACATCTGGGTGGGGCTTAGTTATATATAGATTTTTATATAATAAATGAAACCCTTCAATATATGTATATGCCCAAGCGCATATCCCAGTCTCCAATCATTTTCCATTTATACACCTAATTAGTAGCAAGCCTATACACAGAAGAAGACGAGGTATAGCTGGTATTACTGGTAGCCAGTCTCCCCTTTTATTATTATTGGTAGCCAGTCTCCCATTTTATTATTATTGGTAGCTTGTCTAGCTCCCACTTTTTATTATTTGTAGCTAGTCTCCCCCTTTTATTATTATTGATAGCAAGTCTCCCCTTTTTATTATTCTTGGTGTATATATATATAGCTGGTCTCTGCCTTTTATTATTATTGCATTGTTATCGTGTTTTTCGATTACTTCATAAATAGAGACCTCAAAACCGAAGCTTGACATAAACCTCTGTGAAGGAAGACTAACTCCAAACTCTGAATGTGCATCTACTGGTCCATTAAAGGTACATCAGTCACATGTAATAAACCGCAGCCCTCCGCCACCCCCCCCCCCCAGAAAGATGCTGGGTCCTCCACTGGGAGCTCAAACAGAGCGCATTCAAAAGTTCCGATAATACCTCGCCCGCGCCATGACCCAGTATCGACGTGCCCCTATAGCTGGGACAAAGGTGCGATCAATATTCCGTCACCTCTCCACTTGAAGTTTGCTCACATGACGTTGCTGTTTTCGTTTTTTAGGCCATGGGTTTGATATACTGTGGATCCTTGTATATATGAAGCAAGTGGTGCGAAGGTCAGGTGCCAGTGACGTAAGGTCATTTACAACACATATAACAACATATTCTGCTTCATTCCTCTTCTTAGGCCGACCGATACCGTTAGTGCACGACTGTACGTCTGCCTGCGTGCACCTGTGTGCATCCTTCTGCCTAAATGTGATTACATATACATATATGTACAAAGATTTCGGGAGTTCTTTTGTGAACTTACTTGTTATGTTTCATGGTATCAGCTGGTATACTGTACTGTGTGCAGATGAAGGCGACTGCAGCATCTATGGGGATTAACTCGCATGCATGTATGGCGTCCTTGTTTGAGAGCCCCTCTAATCATTTATCTCCCCTCATAATAAATAACCTCAAAATCTCAAGCTTTCGAATGCAGTGTATGGTACATCAAAATTCTCTTATCCTGCGTGACGTGTTTGTCACACCTTCGCATCACCGATGGTGAATGTCAGTAGTTGAAGTATCCCCCTGTGCATGCTGATAATCTTCCTTACTTTATCCCGATTAATAAAAGCCACTAGTTGCGCTATAGTTACTATAGCGTGACTAATCGCTTTTATTAATCGGGTTAATACTATAATAATACAACCCCGTCCCCTCCAACAACAACAAAAATCTTATCGATCTACACTACACTATTAAGGTTAGATGTTATATGGCGTTTAATGAGGTACTACTGTGCCTGTTTCATTTAAACTGTCTGCTTTGCATTCTTAATTTTAATAGGTCGATCCAGTTCTGGGGTTTTAAACCAATTGACCTGAGAGCTTCCAAGCGCGTTCTTAGCAACGATAGCGACAAGCAGAGGTCACTTTGATAAGCTTGCTGGAGTAGCGTCCCTTGAATGACTGTAACGACAGGACATAACAAAGCAGGTTTGTTACTGTTGTTTTCTGCTTTGCTTTGAAGAATTACTGGTTTTTTTCAGTTGGAACGAATCGATCTACTACAACATCTCTAATTCGTGAAGCATATGATTAGACATCGTGGACCACGATGACCTCCATAGCCGACAGCGTCTATGTTGTATACATCATTAAATTAACGTATAATTCACTCACTCACTCTTTTTATATATCATATATGCCTTATGGTATGGTAAAAATAGTTAATTGGCAAAACTGATTGGCATGGTCTTCTTCCTCTGCTCTGTCTCTTACACTCTATCCCAAATTTTCTTCCTGGACATGCATCGACTGTGCATAAACAGCGTCATTGTCAGCTAAGTTATCTTTGTTTGTACCATCCTGAAGAAGGGGTTATACATGTATATATATATACATAATGTCCCGACAGTGAAACGTTGATTTGTTGTCTAACTTTCGCTTTGCTAAGTTCCTTTTGCTGTACCTAAAAATAATTATATGCCGCTACTGATTTTTTTAGACATTAATTCAGATTGTAAAATAATTGCTAGATGAATCAGTTGTTGCAAAGATACATTCATGGGTTAAATAGCTTTAGTAAAACTGTAATTAATGTGTAATATTTTGAATGTTGCAGCACGTGAGCTAGATACATGGGGTCCAGAAAGGAAAAACGTATTTTAAGTGTTGTCCTCTAGGAATTTCTTGCCTTGTGAAGCAGAATGCCCTCTAAGAATTTCAAGCCAGATCCTTGCAAGAGGCAGGCCTGTGACATTCAGAAGTGTCTTCAGGGTGAGAATTCAGCCGCTAAAGATGTTCACAGCATTTACTTCTGTCCCCATGTGACATGACTGCAATCTGCAATAGCTATCTTTTCACTAGCTAGCCAAATAACAGAACTGCTGAGCAAACAGGTACCAGTCAGCAGCTGCATGTAAACGCAACATTAACAGTTTAGTACCAACTGTACTGCTGGGTAAGGTGTCAAAATCATTGTGATCAGAATCTCTCCTGTGCTGTTTCAGCCAACGACTTCCAGGAGTCTCGATGTCAAGAAGTGATTCAAGCTATGTGGGAGTGCTGTGATAAGCACAGATCCTCACAGTCTGTCTGCTGCTCAGGGTTTCTTAAAGATCGAAAGGGTCATGAATAAGAGTCACCCATTTTTCAAGAACGACTGACTTTATCTCCTTGGGACACCCCCTAACCCCAGCGAAGTCCCTTCAACTACTACTCACATTACAAGCATTATGCATGTAACCTGACTCACTGGCAGCGTTCAGTGTATCTTTGTGGATCTTCTTGTGTATTTTCCTCTTGATATTAAACACTGTATACATAAACACATTATGATTTTATGGACTGGGTGGGTGACTGGATACAAGCAGTGGAGACGGCTTGTGTTCAGGGATGAACATGTTAATAATAATTCACTGTGTTGTGAGGTCGTTCTTAGTGGTATGCGTAATTATCAGTGCTTATGGGATGTGAATGTAGGCTACCCATCAGCATATGTAAGCAGTGTAGATGGATGTTGTGCAAGTAATGTGGAGTAATGGGCTTGGTGGTGTTATGTTAAATGTCTGTGACCTGCACATTGATGTCCACTGCAAGGGTAAAAACAGCATCCTTAATTTGGAAACGAAAAAAAAACATATAAAGTTACCTTCTTGCTGCATGCATGGGACCTTCCCATCTCTCTCAACTGAGCCCATTGCGATTGACGGAAAGCCACGATTGTGTCCCATTGTGCTATAATGGTTATGATAATACAATGTAGTATAGAAAATGTTTTCAAAAACTCCATTAATCTATCTGCTGATACAAAACTGCCATCCCCATCATCAAAGTTTTCACCTTATATTTTCTGCCAACGTATCTGAAGGTAGCAGTTCCTTCTAGACTTTGTGCTTTAGTACATGATGTGCAATTGTTCATAATATGACCTAAAATTTCTGTTTATCACCTGACCTACAATCCTATCATAATAATATTGCAATCATTTCAGTATGAACCATTCTGCACACCTTTGTTTTTCCTTTTATTTGTAAACTGGATCACATGTTCACCTTTGGAATGGTTACAGCTTGGAACTGAGCAAAAGAAGAAATAGCCACTAAACACACCCTGAGCTACATTTTGAGCACAGATTCCAGATGAAATAAATGTTCATCTCAAAGACTTCTGAAATGTCATCAGTCCCATATGTTTGACAAGCTGTTTGTGGTACCTCCCAGCCCCCACACTCCAGATACCTTTTCTGATGCACTCATCAATTCAGACAGAAGTTAGAACACTGTATATATCCTGTTCTTCTAAAATGTGGGCATCATTATAAAAAGTGCAAGAAGACAAATCAAATATGGAAAGAAGGGGGTGGGGGGAATGGCAAGAGAAGAAATAGAAATTCACATGCATTTTTTTTCAATCTGGACCAACATATTTTCATAGTCCTGCAATGCAAGGCAGTACTGGTAGATTCGACACAATGTGACCTGCACCTCATTTAAAGTCACTGGGTGGTTTGCATGCACAATACTGCCTTGCTAACATTTAGGTCTTTTAGAAACATTTCTTTTTAATGTTTTCAGAAAGGCAACATCACAAAATAGAGGCATATAGATTTTGAACAAGTAATATCAACTGATTTCATCAAACACTACATCAATATTGTAAATACATGCTGGGTGGATGGGTGTTTGTTGCTTAACCTCCCGCCGCAAACAAGGTACAGATTGGGATGGTGTTGCTTAGACATGCTATTGCAACACGGTCTGCAGTCCCACCCAGTCACATTATACTGATACTGGGCCAACCAGTCCTAGTACTGTTCCCTATAGTGTCAGGCAGGGCAGCTACTAGATTGCCAATTTTTAAGTCTTAGGTATGACTCGGTTAGGGTATGAACTGACCTGCCTCAAAAGCAGATGCCTTAACTTTAACCACTAGACCACCAAGGTGGTCATAAATACATGCTGGTTCTGGGGCATGGTAATAGGCATGGACAATATGGCACAACTAATGGCAAGGAAGAAACAGACTCATCTCCAATATTGTCATCACCTTCATCGTATTAATCACTTGCATATAAATGATGCACCTGTCATACTGTTGATTTCTTTAAAAATATAATAATACAATCAGCAGATAAGCATCATCATCCCTTGATATACCCTTTTCACTCTGGATGGAAATGCATCTGTGTCCATGGACTTTCTTTTTTTTTTTTCATTCTCTCCCCCACTCCCCACACCCTCTCTCACAGACACACACACACACACACCCGCAAAATAAAAATAAAAAAGGCCATGTATGTATCCTAAACACAACTCTCCAGAAACCTGAGTTTGTCTGATTTACACTCTTCATGGAAGCCATTATCAATATCAATAAGTGTCAACAGACAGATTTGAATGTGCCTTCCGATACCAGCATCTTTTTCACAAATCATCTTAAGCTATGAGAAACGATAAAGAGATTTTGAGATCATAGATGTGACTGCAAATGTTCATCTCTACACTCTGCTGTGTTAAAATTAAAGGCATTCTTTAAACCTACATTAAACTCCAGAGCAAGATCATGGCAGGATCAATACAATCACTTCTTTGCATGAACCATTAACCTTTATAAGCAAAGACTTTTGTAGACTGGTCAGAGAGTTTGCAAGAGGAAATGCAGCATTTCACGACATTCTAATTTTCTGTGGTGTACTCAAATGTGGTTTTCACAAGCAAACTGTCCACTTGTCAGCCATGGATCTTGGTCCAGCTTAATCTGTTTTTTTAAAAGTTTTGTAGTCATGTCCAAGCAAAAATTAATATTCATGTACATGGCTTTTAGGATACGTTGCCTTAACTCATGGTAACTTCAGGAAGACCACGGGGTTCATAATACTGCCCAGTCATCTCAAACCTGGCAAGTTTTACAATTACTACCTTGTGTTTTAACAAATTGCCATGTATAAGCCACTTAATGGTGGGAAGGACGTGAAGGTGTTAGGAGGGAGGTATAAGAGTGCAACATCATCCACACACACACACACACACAAAATCCTGATGGAATCACTCTTGGTATATACTGATTTTTGCATTGTCCAAAAATATAGTTTACACAATACAGACTGCACAGATTTCTTTTGCAGAGAAATTAATTTGCACAGTACCGGCTGCACACTTTTCTTCTGCAGAGAAATCAGCAAAAAAAAATCCTACCATCATGTGCAGGTGTTCTGAGATGCCTCAGAAGTTTATGGAGTAATGTTGTACGACATTTTCAAACCCTCTTCCTTTGTAATAAGTGAAATGGGGAAAGTCAAGAGAGCGATTTATAAGGGGTGAGAAATTTTGGACCATTATCTTTTCAAGGCACATCATGGGGAAAACAGTGTGAGCAAGTGGTCAGTAGTGGTCGAGTTCAATGGGCCTTGTGGTGACAACTACAAGATATCTTCCAGAGATTAGAGATTATGCCAGCATTTACTGTCCCCTGAAAGAAAGATGTGAAAAGAAGAAGCAAAGACATTAGTACAACAGTTTGGCACCTTTGAATAAATGCCATTAGGACCACTGGCTTTGGATGGTTAACTTGAAACTCTACATGGACCTCCTCAAAGGTAATATGATTGATCCTGCCATCAACTGGGTGCATTCAGAAGAGTTATAGGCCATTTTAAACCACTGGCCATTTTCAACTATTTTCAAGCACTGAGGGATCTCAATCCTCCATATAACAATCGTTCATTTGAAGGATTCGGCTAGTACACAACATGAGAGAAGGCACTCACAGAAACAACCCTCGGCCGTGGCGCTGATTTATGTAATACGGATGAGGGAAGACCACTCATAAAAAGCAGCAACAGAACCGAGATTTCATGCATCAAAGCAGCTCCTGCAAGAGAATATAACTGCGCACTTTTTGAGGTATCTGAATAGCCTGCAGCTTCTGTTCCAAGTTCTCCTCCAAAATCCTGCGCACCTGTATGCGGCACTGTGCTTGAAGGGAGATAACCTCTGTCCTCCACCTCCACAGCAGATTGTTGATCTCTTTGTTCTCGGTGACCTCCCCCTGCACAGTTCTGCAGTGCTGCAGCCAGCGTTCGCGCTTCCAGTTTATGCCACAGTTTAGCATGAGGTTCACAAGGTGCGCTCTCCCTCTTCGGCAAGCTTTCTGAAGGGCTGTGACGTCAAAGGGTGATGCCAGGTTGGGATTGGCTCCATTGGACAACAGCAGTGTGCAAATATCTTCCTGTGCAGAAAGAAGTCACTACCTGCAGAATGCACCTGCTACTTCTTGTATGTGCAAGAGCAGTTTAACATTTTACCTTCTCAAACAGAATAAATTGAATGAAAGGAATATACAGTGTATCTAGAAACTTTATGTCATTTTTATAAGGACACATTATAGATAGAAACAAAGCATCCATGATGACACTTTAAACAAAAACCATCAAATGATACTATCTAAGGCCAGTTTTCACTCCTCCCGTTAAAAAATAAACACAAAATTAACATAAAAGTTTTCAGTTGATTCATACATATAGTTAGCATGTTTCTTTAATGTGCAAGAAAAACAGGTGACTGCCGCTTGGAGTAAAATCTTTCTTAAATTTAAAACAAGGGAACTGGACCAAGCTAAGACATGACAAAGACAAAGACAATCTACATGTTTCGGGGCACTACCCCTTCATCAGGACGACACAAAAACGACGAAAGTCCAGCCTATGCGCCACATCTACTGAAACTAAGTCTTTTTCTTCTGTTTCGTTGTTGTCGTTTTTTCGTCGTTTTTGTGTCGTCCTGATGAAGGGGTAGTGCCCCGAAACATGTAGATTGTCTTTGTCTTTGTCATGTCTTAGCTTGGTCCAGTTCCCTTGTTTTAAATTTAAAAAATGTTTCTTTAAGGCAAAGTAAGAATTATGTTTTTTAAAATTGTTAAATCAGAAGTAGAGGTTTTCCTAAAACAATCAAACCAGCTGAAATAAGATGTTCATAGAATGGTCTGACAATAACTTTAAATCCATATTATTTGAAAGACACTCAACTCAGTGTGCAGTGAACAGTTACATTATCATTCTAAAGCTAGCGCTCCTACACAGCACCATAAATCTCTGTCCAATGTCAGTGGCTTATTGTTTACTTCATTGAGAAAGATCAAATACTGAAACTGGAAGCAGACAGTCAAGTAACTGATTCTTTATAAATTAATAACTTCAAAAGAAGGCCAACTGTGTACAGCAGTCCATTAGAAGTGTCAATCTTAAAATAACCACACCTCTGTACCCCATCTATCACCGGCAAAACAAAGTTTGATAACTGGTTTCTGTCAAGTTCATTAGGAGTCCAGGTTATCCTTTCTGTTGCGAGAACTGCTCAGCCAACCTGTAACTATGTTAGAGGCTTTGTTTAAATTCCAAGTTTGGGCTGGTTTGCAATGGAACTCACACTGTTTCCCATATATTAAAGTGGACCTAAGTAAGCAGGATGAATAAGCTGCTTTGCCACCATTTTAAAGGAAAAGCGTAAGCAAGTGCTGGTGTAACCTAGCCATGGCCACATCAACTGACAGGAAGAACCACAGATTCTATTGCTCGTTAAGGAAGGACCAAGCTAATTAACTTACTCGGTCAACATCCAGGCTGCGGTACAATGGTGTTTCCAACGTGCTGTAGGCTCGCCAGTTCAGGATGCAGCCTCCCTGCAGCAGCAAAGTGAACAGCTGACCAAAGACTGTGGGTCTGTGCTGCATGTTGACTGCCAGGTGCAGTGGCGTTACGTTGCCCATGGGCTCACAGAAGTTGACATCACACCCTGCAGCATCACATGAAATTTATACTATCGTTACCTTGACCACAACCACATCACTTGCACTAAGTTCTGCTTGTATTCATGCTGATTTAAAAGTTAAACAGCATTCTACACATTCAAGCTTTCGAAGATCTGCCTCAGACAATATGTGGTCGGACATAAAAAAGTAGTGAAAGTTTCTATTTCCTTCTACTTCTTGTTGTTGCTGCTGCAGTTGCTTTTGTTTTTGCTGTTGCTTGTTTGTTGCTGGCAGACTGTTAAAAGCAGTTTATAAGCAGTGGAAAAGAACAGAAACAGGTGACTTCTGGTTGAGGCAATAAAGGTACAAAAAAAAACAAAAAACAAGCCAAGCAAGAGTTAGACAACAAATCAACATTTTGGGGCATGGCCCCTTCTTCGGGACAGTACAAACAAGTACAGATAGATAACAAATAAAAAAACACTAAGCTGACAAGGACGCCGATCATGCACGGTCGACGTACAGGAAGCAAATGTCACAAAAGGAGACAGACCAGGGGAAGTACCGAGTCCTGTGGGGGTCATAGTGCCAAAGAGGGAAATAAAGTGAGATTCCATGTTCCTGTGGTCTATGCAGACTTAAAACATTAACCTCTCTTCCGTCAATTTTTCCTCTCCCCTCCATCCCTTCTCCTGTCCCCTTTTGCTACCACCCCCACACCTCTTTTTCCTTCCCCTCTCCCCCATCCCATTCACTAGTCCCGATAACACACACCTTTCTATTGGCTGTCGTTCTCCTGGCCACTGATTGGTACTCGGTACTTACCATGCTCGGTCTCCCTTTGCGACATTTGCTTCCTTTTATTTGTTATTTGTTATCTGTCTGTACTTGTTTGTACCGTCCTGAAGAAGGGGCCATGCCCCAAAATGCTGATTTGTTGTCTAACTCTCGCTTGGCTAAGTGCTTTTTGTTGTACCAAGCACTGATGACAAATTACCTAAGCAAGCACATACCTGTATTGGAAATTTGGTTAATTAAACAGCTTTCCTGCCCATTTAAAACTCACCCTCCTTGACAAGTAGTTGCAGCATGGGTGCGTCACCTGTTCTAACAGCAATGTGCGCTGGACTCTCAAAGTTCTTGTTAAGGATGTTCCTCTCAGACCCTGCAGTGGAAGGAAAAAAAAGGTAAACATATATCTGTGGGGTCTTTGCAAGCCTTTTGCATAACACTGCCATGAACAAACCATCCCTTTCCAAACCATTAAAGGGAGTCTCACCTATGCAAAGCCAACATATATTATGGTTATGATACTGTTAATTAAGATGAATTTAATAGTTGTCTCCATTGTCTAAAGCAAAGTCAATATAGTTTACAGAGACTACATTCAATGTGGTTTACAGAGACTAGTCAATATGGTTTACAGAGACTACAGTCAATGTGGTTTACAGAGACTACAGTCAATGTGGTTTACAGAGACTAGTCAATATAGTTTACAGAGACTACATTCAATGTGGTTTACAGAAACTACATTCAATGTGGTTTACAGAGACTAGTCAATATGGTTTACAGTGACTACAGTCAATGTGGTTTACAGAAACTACAGTCAATGTGGTTTACAGAGACTACAGTCAATGTGGTTTATAGAGACTACATTCAATGTGGTTTACAGAGACTACATTCAATGTGGTTTACAGAGACTACATTCAATGTGGTTTATAGAGACTACAGTCAATGTGGTTTACAGAGACTACATTGAATGTGGCTTACAGAGACTATAGTCAATATGGTTTACAGAGACTACAGTCAATGTGGTTTACAGAGACTACAGTCAATGTGGTTTACAGAGACTACAGTCAATGTGGTTTACAGAGACTACAGTCAATTTGGTTTACAGAGACTACAGTCAATATGGTTTACAGAGACTACAGTCAATGTGGTTTACAGAGACTACAATCAATGTGGTTTACAGAGACTACAGTCAATTTGGTTTACAGAGACTACAGTCAATGTGGCTTACAGAGACTACAGTCAATGTGGTTTACAGAGACTACCTGCAGCCAGAATAGCAGAAACAAGTCTCATGTTGCCACTGCGGACTGCGTGGTGTAAGGGCAGGTTGTTGTGGCGGTCAGCTGTGTTCGTACAGGCCCCATGCTGCAGAAGTTCAAGGGCCACCTCTTCGTGGTTGTTACGCACTGCAGTACACAGCGGCGTTATCCCTGTTGTGAAACACAACTCTTCAGGAAACTTCAGCGCACCAAATTCTCGTAACGAATGAATAGTGATGTCTCTTGCACCTAAATTAATTTAAACTTGCACATTTTGGCACCTACTCACAACACGAATTTTTCTACACTATCTTATCTATTTCTTAAAGCCAGAGAATTGAAATTTTGCATGTTGCTAGACAAATTAATGCATTTTGTAATTTTTTTTCAAAAAGTCTTCTCTGGAAAAAAATTGAGGAAAATCAGAAAACGAAAATGTGTCCTTTCATTTTTTAATTTACCCACAGCTGATGAAGTTCTGGTGTGCATGGCACCTTGAAATTAACCAGAGAGGGGTATCTTTCAAAGCAACAGTATGGACAAAGAACTAAAGACACACTTCCTGCTCTCAAAGTGTGTTTAATTTGACGATCTGAGTAAACCACACAGTACAGTATCAAAAGGAAACATCTTGCTTTCTAAACAAATCCCAGCAGCACTCAGTAAGGACCATGCAGGATGCATACAGTCCTTCCTTTGAAATGGATCATGATGTCATCAGTGCACAGCTCTTCGGTTGGAACGAAAAACCTCTGCCACCAAGGGACTAAAAGATCTATAAGAGATCTCATTTTGTAAATTTTATCATCTTTAGGATAATCACTATGTAATGCTCCTTCATCTTTGCACAGACGAAAATGTGTTAGAATATTCAGAAAGAGATAATGGGACATCACTCTTCTAAACCCAGTATATCAATTAGGGAATCAGTTGACCAAACAAAGTATACAAGACAAATGTATAAAAGACAAATGTTTTATTAGCCAATTCAAGCAGAAAAATGAGCAGAAATGCTTGCATCTCATGATGAAACATGATGATTTGGACTGCACTGTTTTCAAAGTTTGACCTTTTTCCTTTGGTGTACTCGTTCATTTCAGTGACCATTAACTTCATAATGTTGTCAGTGATGGACAAACCAAAAAGCTGTATCTCATTAACCTCCTAAGGAATAGTAGATGGCCCACAGTCTGATCAAAATCAACTAACTGCTTGTGGTTCTAGGCATCTAGCATTCCCAAGTGAACACTTTCAACATCATTGTGTTCACTGTCACTAATATTAATTTCACCCACATCTACACTAGTGAAGCTTTCAAACTCACTTTCTGAGTCAGAATCAAAGAACATCTCTTGAAGTAAAGCTTTGTCCACCATGTTGTTTGATGACACAAAATGCAAGTTGAAAAAAAAAAAGATTCTGCAAAACTCAACAACCGTCTCAAAAGATGCTAAAAATAGAAACATAGTCTCATTTAGAAACTAAGTTATGAGGTTCTTTTATCTGCATAACGAAAAAGATCTTTTTAATGAATCAAGAGCTAAGGTATCTGTCTCAAGGCTGCAAGGAAGTAATCTGCTTGATGGGATGTCTTTGGCTGCAGCATGCTAAAGATTATTATCCACCATATAACAACACTCCCGGCCAAATCACCAAGGAAATAAACAAACACACATAAGGATGGGAAAACTGACGTACGGTTGGCTATACTATGGCTTACCATGGTTCGAGGCAAGGTTGACCAGCACACCGGTCTTCAGAAGTGCTCTCACACATCCCAGGAAGCCGTTCTCTGCAGCCACATACAGTGGTGACCGACCGGCTGAACACACTACGTTCACTTGGGCTCTGGCATGGATCAAAGCTTCCACCACTGCATCATGTCCTTGGCCCACAGCATAATGCAAGGGGGTTAACCCAGTGCTGCAGTGACAAGGGGATAGATTTATTCCTGGATTAAATGTATTTCTTAAAGGCGCTTCACTGTATCAAAGACAAAAATCAATGAAACAGAGCTTCAAACAGCCAGGCTTAAAAAGAGAGCCAATTCACTCCAGAAAATAGCCAGTTTATTAACAGACAAACATAAAATATGCAGTGCTTACACCAAAGGAATTTATGCATGGAAGCTTTTGTTAAATTATACAATATTAGCAATGGAATGTACCATGACAGTTTTAAGACATGTATACTACAAATAGTACACATAGGTTGCTCTGAATTACTTTAATGCCAAAGTGACAAAATATTTTAAAACATCGCCAATTTTTCTGAGCAGTGGATTTTTTTTAAAGAAAGGAGAACCACTTGTGCTGGTGGGGGAAAAGGCTGGAAACGTGACGATGTTTGAAGCCCTGATGAAACTGACATTACAGTAACATCTGCAAATCAACACATGGTCTTAAGTCTTCTTTGCTTATGAAGACACTGTACACTGACCAGAAATGTCAACGTTTAACTTTTAAAAAGAAATTCAAAAAGGGTTGTGCCAAAAATACTGTTGACTCATTGCAAGCGTGCAGTGTTAATACCCTCAACATACTGTCACATGTCACCCTAGGCTATTACCTGTCACTCCTAGGTAAGCCTTTTAGCTCCTTCCTTTGTAAGCTAGCAGGGGAGAGATACGTCATCACCAGGTTAATCGCTCCGCCCTTTCTGAACACTTAGGTAGGGGTAATGCTACGCCATTGGTCACGGAAGTCGCCCTGCTCTCCCTAGTCTGGCTAGAACCGGTTTACTTGAGGGTAGTGCGTCAGAACGCTTACTACATAAGGAGGTAAAAACGTTAGATTAAGGAGGAATACAGAGAGGGACGTGCACCTAGGAAGAGACCCAGTGAAGCGACCACGTGCTAGCCTACGGACCTCAGTCGCCATCCTGCCAAAAGGAAGACTCCAGCTCTCTTGCAGTTAAGAGTGTAATCTGCCGACCGCCTCGACGGACTGAGACGGAAAGAGACTACTGGACGTGCCTTATAAGTAAGGTCTGCTCTTACCTTAAACTTATCTTAGAGTCGGGGACTCGCGTTGATGTAAGATAAGTGTTTTTATCCTGCCGGAGACAGGAGATGTTATAGCTAGTGATTGGGCAAGTGTGCCAGTAGACGGGACTGAGTGTAGCGTGGCTGAAGCAGTGGCATAGCTTATTTTGTGGGTCGCTGAATAGCTGTAGTGTCGGTAGCGACAAGATTTGGTGTTCGGTCATCAGTCACATGTCGCATTGGTGTATTGCAGTAAAGCTGTTGGTACGGTAGTGACCAGAGTTGGTGCTCTGTAACGGTCGCTTCTCATATCTGTGTACTGCGGTAAAATAGTGACCAGAGTTGG
>SMGT01007824.1:115961-147895 GCA_004794575.1 Lanistes nyassanus
TAGTGTTTGAAATATATGTTGAATAACAGTTCGCTGCAGTTGTGTGTTTTACGAGGGTGGGGGCTCTTGAGCTAGAAGTGTTTTGCCTGTGAGAGACTGAGCGAACGTATCAGTAAATGAGAATCTTCTCCCTCGGTAGATTTCTCTGGTTATTCACATTATTTCATAGCGTCGTCATCCTTTGGTGTAGAAACCATTGACCTGAATCAGTAAAGGTTTTGGTGACGATTGCTCAATTAAATCTACATTTTACGAGATCACCATAAAAGTTGTCCAGTAATTCTGGAGAAGTCGAGTCCAATAAGATAAGGTACCGCCCGCTCGTCGACACATACATCTGAAACTAGGCCAGAACCGAAAAACTGTTAAAATACATGTAGTACATGTAGTGAGCGGGCTGACGACATTAAATAGGGATCCGCTGTATGCACACGTTGTGTACCGAGGGCCAGCTGTGTGAAGACTAGGGTCGTCTACTTTCGACTCTCTCTCTCTGCTACGTGTTTGGGTACGGTAAGCTCCCTTGGTCATATACATCAGCATACGATTGTGTTGAGCGCTGCCAGCACTTTGCTGGGGTTATCATTTGATGATTTATAGCGCTCTGTCCTCATTTGTTCTTTATTAGTTAATATAACTATTAACTCTTTTGACATTTGTTGGCCACTTATCTTAGTTATGAGTGCAGTTAAGTGCGGTGCTAACATTAAACTGAAATTAGTTATAAATGCATTGTCAGCTAAATGTTGCAATTTTAGACGAAAGTAACACAAGTCCATTGACAGGTATGACTCTACCTTAGTTTAATTCATGGATAAATAGTTCTGCATTACTCAGCGCAACACAGAAGATGTATAAGGGGAAAGTACAGAAGGGAGAATAACTCTAAGAGTACAGCTTTACTAAAATACTCTTAACAGCTAGCTCCCAGGCGGACTGACCTAGTGCAGAGGTCTGGTGAGCAGTTGGAAATCAAAATGAGTTTAACAAGATCGACTTGTCCTTTGCAAGCAGCCAGGTGGAGGGCAGCCACACCCTCCTGGTCTGACCAGCTGATATCCACACCTGGGCAGGAGGACAATAGAAAATTCCCATGAGAAGTTCCTACCTTCAGTGGTATATCCTAAATAAGAATCAGAACAACATAACACCATACAAACAATTTTTGCATGGGAGAAGGGTCGGATCTGTGCTTCCAGCTATCTGCAGTAATGCATTTAAGAAGTTAGTTCTTCAAACAAAGCTTCTAAAAAGGCCATTCTTCTCATATTCATGAACAGTCACGTTTAACAAGTGTTTCTGTGCAGTAACCTGACTTGGCCACTAACAGTTATTAGAATGGTGCCACACCTGCATCCAGAAGATGTGTTGCCATAGCACCTTCTGTTGCAGAGTGTATAGGTGACACCTGGACAAACTGTTTAGCCTCAACCTGCAACACAGCAACGAGTGACTCCTCATGTCTACTAACACCTCCATGTCACATTAAAATAAAGTTATGCCTTATAACAATATGCGTGCCATCTGTAGGTAACAGAGATGCTAGTTAGGCGTATTGTTAGAGTACAGTTTGGGAGAGGACATTGTAGATATGACAGGTCTGGGAACTAAACATAGAGCAAGACAAACACTAGGGAGGCCAGACGCATCATGTTTTAGCCGCCCAGCGCTCAGTTAACCATACACACAGAAGCCATAGCTCCAAACATGCACTGTCCATGAGGGTCACAGAGTGCGCATATGCCAATCACAATCACACGTGCAGCTCGTGGGAATCTGACACTTGACACTTATGTTAGGTATATAAACCCTGGTGGGGGTAGAAATGATAGAGAGGTTCCGACTGATGAAGGTAGCGAGGTCGACGAATAGCGAGATAGAAAGAAGGGAAGCTGAAATTTATTTGAAGTAGTCTTGGTATTTCATGACTTGTTGAAGGTGACATCTACTGAACTGCAGAGCGCAGATGTTGTTTGGTGTATAACGAGAAGGGAGGCCTAATGGCCGGTTGCACAGAGTATGCCCAATAAAAGAACTGAACTGCAAAGTATTTGTGGTCTTCTCTATGCCAACGGTGACTGAGACGGTCATGCGACATCATCTTTCTGGTACCATGACAATCTTTCTTTCTGGTGCCAGGACTCTCTCTCTTCTAACCTGGAAAACAATAATGTTACATCTTTCTTCGTGGTGCTATGATAATGTGTGCCTGCATGTGGATGTGCATGAGCACCAAAAAAAAAAAAGCAGCTTCCAGCACATTAACACATGACATTCCTGGCTGTAGGACACACTCACTTAAGGTTAAGACACAGAAAACTTACTTCCTCTGCCAGTGATCCCATATTTTTCTTTTCTCCCCTTTGAGTATCATGGGGCTCTCTGGTTTCCATCAGTGCTGGACCTCTCCCGACCCATTCCTTTATGTCTGGAGTGAAGACTTCATAGTCTGAATATCAAAAAACCCAAAGATCTATGTTAAATGGGAAGAAACATGAAAGTCACAGTGCAAGTTGTTCATAAACACCCAGAGCTGTTGTATGGACAGATGGTGTGAGTGATTCACAGAAACCCAGAGTTGTGATAGAGATGGTGTGAACGGTTAACAAACACACAGAGTTGTGGTGTGGACAGACGTTGTGAGTGGTTCACAAACACACAGAGTTGTGGTGTAGACAGATGGTGTGAATAGTTCACAAATAATAATAATGGGCAATTTGTAATGTGCGGTACCCCACCTCACAGACGGCAGGCTCACAGCGCCTGACGACATATACAGAATACATGTAGACACACACAGACACACCCACAAACAGACACATGCTAATGCAATACAGTGCTAACCAGTCAGGAGCAGACAAGCAGACCAGCTAGCTGAGATACTGCATATACAGGTGTGATCTGACGGAGTGTTTGAAGGGTTGGACTGTGTTGGCATGTCTAACATGGTACAGCAGTGAGTTCCATAGTGTTGCAGCATGGAAGGAGAAAGTGCATTCGCCATGTCTTTCTGCATATGCAGGGTACAGCTAACAGACCATCATCTGAGGCTGAACGGAGTTGTCTGTATAGAGAGTAAACTGAGAGCAGATCGGAGAACTACGATGGAGAAGAACCAGATGGAAAGTTGTAGCTCAGGGTTAAAATTTTATAGTCAATGTGTGCCTGACTGGGGAGCCAGTGAAGAATCTTTAGAAGAGGAGCAACATGGTCATGTTTATGAGCTTTGAGAACAAGTCTGGCAGCGGAGTTTTGAACCTTCCGCAGTTTTTTAATGAGACGGTGTGAGCAGCCAGCAGCAAGACGCTGCAGTAATCTAGACTGGACAAGACAAACAGCCAGAGCTGTGGTGCAGACACTTGGTAGTGATGATAGATGGACAGCCAGATTTGTTGTGTGAAAATCTTGGTTTGCTGAGAACAACAGTGAGTTGTTTAATTCTTGGATGGCAAGAAATAAATGACCCATCCTTCAAATTTTGTTTCCTGCGGTCTTCACTTGCATGTTTTGAATTCAGCTGGGTCACCTTCATCTACATGTATGTGACAGATTGTGTCAAATCATGCAGCCATGCAATGGAACTTGCTGCATTTTTTTACTGAATGAATGCATTTTCGCATGCATCTGTTGCTGTTATTAATACTTAAAACTTTGAATGTTAAATTTTTTAATGTGAGAATTATGTTAACATTAAGATCTCTTTTCAATACTGTTCTTATTATGTCAAGTAATTATTTGTATTTTAAGCCCAGATCATTTGGTTATTAAAACTAAGTTACTGACAATTTATATTAGGAAGTTGGCTGTCGGCCTGTGCCATGACCACACATACAGGTGGTCACAGGATCCCTGCATGGCAAACCTCTAGACCCCAATTAATTTACTTTTTTAAATGCACTCTGCTGCTACATTTAATGTACATACCCAAACACCAGGCTCTCATAATCAGCTGTGGCGCAATATCCAGTGCTTGCCCTAATAGAAACTGGGAACTTCTGGCAGGGAAATCAACCCCTATTGGCTAAAAAGTTCACATCCCCTAATCACGTCAACGGTACTCTGCCAATCGGACAACCTAAAAGGGACTCAGTGTCGTAGTATCTTACATGACACTCCTTGTCAGAATACAGTCTTACAAAAACAGGGGCCGGGTGGATGAGAGGAGTGAGATGTTCCCATGCTACCGTTCTAGAAAATAAGTGATTGGGTGGACCAACGCATCCTTACCGCCTGTATAAAGTGTTGTGCTACGCCAAATGTCTGCAGCCACAATAGGAGGCACAGCTGTTGTAGCTTCACCCATTAATCTTTTTCGTCTTAATGGCCAGACTTGTCAATCAGGACTGCTTACGCCAGTAAATTATGTCTCAGGTACCGAAATGTATTTTGACAGGATGCTATCCGTAAATGTCAGTGTACTGGGGTCCTTAACCACCCCCTATAGTCTTTCACGGTCATCATACCTACGCCCACACTCCATGCACTCTTTCCATCACCCCATCCCCAAATAAGTCGTAAATAAGCCAACTGCTGTATGGAATTATACAAGTGTGACATTTTTTAATACATTATGGGGTTTCTCAAGTTTTGGATGAAAGAACCATTCCGATTTTAAGTTCCCCACCCACCCCAATTCCTTAAAACAGAAGGTATGTGTGCTGTTTTTTTAAAAAAGCCCTCACTACAATTCCTATGCTGATACAATCAGAACGGCATCGTTGTTTCAGCAAAGTGTCTGCTCTTTTTTGTGAGTCTGCGTTTCTTCCTTTCTTGTAGTCTACAGGGGTCGGCGAGACATACCTAAGACTTAAAAACTGGCTTAAAAATCTAGGAACTGCCCTTTATATATCTATATGCGAAGTTCCTTTCTTTCGGTCCTCTCTTTGTTACGTGTTTGGGTACGGTAAGCTCCCTTGGTCACATGCGTTTGCATACGGCTATGTTGAGCGCTGCAAGTACCTTTGTTGGAGTTAACTGCCCTTTTACAACGCCTGGCACTTACCAAACGACACCGATCTAATACGCACCTTTTGAGATTGGACGTTAAGCAACGAAAACCAAACCATCTTTTTTTTAAATTCCGAAGTGATTCCCAACGCTAATAAAATAATGTAGAGGCGATCGATCTTCTCCTACAGTGGGGAAAAACAATGCTATGTGACTTTTCACTCAAGATGGTTTCTGCCACGTATATATGTCTCCAACCTTAACCAACACACTGTAAGTTAAGGCCAACAGCTTAATACGTAAAAACTAGAAGACTTGCTGAGTTTTTTCCTAGTCAGATATAAAACGTTTCTTCAGTCAAGCCGAAAAAGAAAAATTAAATGCCAACTTTCAATGTGGATTAGCGAGATACAAATGGCGCAATGAAATGGCGGGGCAAAGGGAGTACGCGCGTGTGTGTGTGTGTGGGGGTGGGGGGCACATCTCGTCATGCCAGTGTCACTGTATGTGCTTAGCAGTTTGGTAGCAGGTTCCTATTCAAAGCTTTGGCGGCTAGTGTGCTCAAAATCACTCTCACCAGTCAAAACCAGCACGGCTTTTTCTAGTTTACCAATTCCTGCCACAATAACTTTCTTAAGGAGTCTTATCGTAGATTCAGAACCCATCGCGATTTCGCTGCAAAACAGAAAAAAAAAACATAGCCACCAGCATAGATCTGTCGGATTTTTTAAACTGCTCTCCTACTTCAAGTTTTATGTGCTAGTGCACACAAGCAGACAGTAAACACGAGGGTATGATGCAGTGTGGTCGCCCGGTTGTCTCTAGGTTTGAAATAAATTGTGTTCGATCGACTACGTAGATAAATCAAACATAAATCTTGGTTATAAAATGTGAACACAGGCGAGCCGACTATATGAGCTGTGACTATCAGAAGGACAGCCCTCAGTATAAGTCCCAGCAAACAAGCAATGCTTGTACGAAAGAGACTTCATGTAGCACCAAATATGCTGAAAATGACAGCAGGCAGACAACCAAAAAAGTTAATTTTTATAAACATTATATTTGCACTGTTGATGATTACGTGTATTTTTTCTTCAGTCTTCATAAATGCTATTTGCATTACAAAACTCCTGAGGCAATATGTTACTGAAAGCCCCTAGACAATTGACCGCTATTTTACTTACTCTTTTACTAAGTTAACAATAAAGGAACTGAGCCAACCTGCATTAAACGACACAGTCAACAGTTTCGGGACATTACCCCTTCGTCAGGACAATACAATTGTTTGTGTTTGTGTTGTCCTGACGAAGCGGTAATGCCCGAAACGGTTGACTGTGTCGTTTAATGCAGGTTGGCTCAGTTCCTTTACTGCTATATTTATTTTCAAGCGGCAGTCACGTGTTCCCTTTAACAGTCTTTGCAACATAGCAAATATCTAAAAAAATATATATATATACAGGTGTGTTTATTGTGGGGTTTGGTTTACTGGACGGTTATAGCCATTGTGAACACTTTTTGAAATAGGTTGTCTTCTGTTTCATTGCTTTTTCCTATTACGTTCACATGGGTCTGTTACCTTTTTTCCCAACCTGAATTGTTTCCACTTTCTGCAAGAAGAACGTAAAGCAGCGACATATGATGGACATGGTTGAACGTCTAGCCTGTTCTGAATCATAAACAACAGAAAAATGTGTCCTCCTCGCCGTTCCTTCCCAACAAAAATACCGTCGCCATCAACAATTTATAAAAATCACCATTGTATGTGTAATCTCACAGTGAAACTCATAACGGGTTTTCATTTTTTTTAAAAATGAGCCTTACCTTGGTTCAGCAGCATGATCTTGTGTAGAAAATTCGACGTTACATAGAAGACTTTCAAAACCGATCCTAAATCCCCAAGGCTTTTTTTCATGGTTGAGAAATTGCGAGTCCATATTTTCTACTATGATGTCAACAATTTGGAAAGCCCACTTCTTCAGTGAGGAAAGAACATCGATTTTATCATATCGAGTGATCCTTATGTATAAGAACATCGGTTTTATCAATATCGAGTGATCCTTATGTATACAAATTCCAACATTTCTATCATTTTAAAAAGTTGAGGGGTTACCTGTGTCATTTTCGATGTTTGCGTAAAAATTTTCTCTTTGAAGTTACGCAGTACAATTTTCTCCTTGAATTTACAGAGATCTAAAGAATAGACCCGGGGCGATTCCCGAAAAAGCGGAATTACGCTAAAAATCTGAAAAATCGCGCTTCTCTGTATCTAGTCATGCATTTGATTTTAAAACTATCCTTGCAAAGACAAGCTGTTCGCGCAGCCCAACGTCACGAGAGGTATCTAGAGACAGCCCCCAGTTAAACACAAAAGTGAGTTTTTAATATGATAATATTTGGGTTGAGTTAATTCCGATTCGACGTAGTCCTTGGAACATCGAAGATTTTCTACGACACATTCCCCCACCTCGCCCCAGGCCTCGACAGGTACTGTGACACATATAGTATTAAAAGGTGGGTAGGACCGTGGATAAATCTCACGTGTCAATATTCAAGTTTACTGACGATACACAGCTCAAGGCTGACTTGCATAAGCGTTCGTATCTCCTGTTCATAAGTAAATATCTACGTAAAATTCATAGTAAGCAAACAAAATACAAAATACAAATACAAAGCTATTGTATTGGAGCCATTTTATGCCTCATTTTATTCCCATCCACCCATCGACCACCTCAGGATAAAAGTTCATTCTAGCATCTTACCTTCGACACGCCAGTTCCACGGTAGTTTGTGGGCAGGTGGGCTTTGCCTAGCGTATTGTAGCATTTGGCAGTTGCTACGCCTAACTTAAAGTCCAGGTTTTGTCCGGTAACACTTGCTTTCTTTTGTTCTCACACTTTGTTCCCTTTCTCTCTAGAGGGTCCAGGTACCGCTAGCGATTGGCTGTCGGTCTCGAAAAGCTTTAAGTTAGGGGACAAGTTATATTTTGCTTTGAAGGCAACAGCTTACAAGTCTCCTAGAGTCATCATGAACTTGTCTTCGGATCGCGTCGATTGCATCTTCCTCCCCCCCCCCACCCCTATTCGTCTTTCCCCCGTTAATCGATAGCAAAAACCCGCAGGAAAAAACGTTCAAACATTCTGTGACTCGCTGATACCGATCTTTATTGTTCGACTAAACCTATTTTTGGGGGTCGCTCTTAGCTTTAGATTTCTACCCTTTTTAGCAAATGGGGGAGGGCCAAACTGTATAAACAAGACGACAAAATAAACCGTGACGAGATACGGCATCAAATTACAAATCTACCACAAAACAAATCTGAATACAACAAATGACGTTCGTTAAACACTAAAAGCACGACTAAAACAATGACCCTAACCCAATGCCCCCCCCCCCCCACGAACTTTTGAACTTCGAAAGGGTATAATTCTATGGACTTGCATAATACCAAGCGTAATACACACGCACCGATTTAGTGTGAAAGGGAACTCCGGATTCCAATTTTTGTCTTTCAGAACTGCCCCCGTACGCAAGAAACCCGAATAGCTTACTTATATTCTAGACTAACCGCCACGACAGATTAAGTTCATTGAATTTCCCATAAACGAAAACCGAATAGCTTATTTTCCCCTCGTTATTCGATAATAATTAACTTATTCGGTCGTCTCTGAAGTCAACAGCTTATTCCAAGTTCGCCGAAACAGAGAATAGATCCACTGTTCGGGAATAAATTTAGTGCCGTTTACATGCAGACGAGGCCTAGTCAACACTTTACGTAAACTTATTCCGATGGTGTTTCTTTAAGCTGACACAGTGCACACCTCAAACTGCCACGAAGAAAGGTCTCAGCTTAAGATCTCTACCTGCAAAGGTGGCCCACTCACGTAACATTTCAAAGCGTATTCACACCTGGGCCGTTTTACAGGTGTTCGCATCTCGTCTCTCTACAAAAAGATGCACAAAGAATACACAGGGCGAACAGGAATTACGGCCACTCTCACGACCACAAGTGAAAATAAAAAACGCTCAAGCACTTCGGCTAGCAGCTGTCCTGCATGGGGGGGGGGGGGGCCCTAACCAAACTTACATCAAATGTTCCTGCGTTTGTGACGATGAAAACTTTTGGTAGTCGGTTAATGACAAAGCAGCAAACGAGGACTACCGCAAGGCAGATATAAAAGGAGGGGGGGGGTCGGGGGTCGGTTCGATTTCTCGTTGTTTGAAGTCCGGTCGCAAGGGTCACCTCATGACAGTGTTTATGGAGACAACCAGCTGCCACACCAGGTCTGCAGCGCAATGCAGGCTTGAGTCTCACCTAGTCACATTATACTGACTCCGACCAACAACTCCTAGTACTGTTCCCTGTAGTGCCAGACGTGTGGAAGGGCAGCTGCTAGATTGCTAGTTTTTAAGTCTTAGGTATGACTCGGCCGGGGTACGACCCGCCAGCCTCCAGCTTTGGAAGCGGACGCTAACCACTTGGGAGAGGCGGGGCAGAAAGGGTACAGTGTGACAAAGAGTGCGGAGGGCAAAGGAGGAGGGATGGTGCTGAAAATCCTACACAGAACCCCAGAGAGCCAGCCATGTAAACAAATGCACATAAGAAAAGCACTTGAGAATGAACAGTCTTGATAGCCCTTTATGTACTGACAGGAGACTGAGTTAACTGAGGCACTCATGCAATCTGACTCCAGGCTGTGCTGCATGAAAATCCTTCCAAGAAAATCCTTCCTGAAATCCTTACTTGCATGATAAATAAATACAGGAGAATAACCATGAGGTCTACATATGTTAACAATGTTGATTACCTCTAAAAATACCACAGTTCAGCAACATAACGCCTCAGGCAGTATATGTTTTACTTTTGTCATAGTCTTCTGCTATATGTCCTACACAAGGCTTCTTCTGAAGTCTACCTTGATAAAATTACTCTAATCAGAAGCATTCAAATTTTATTCACATACACTCTCATGTTCAGATGTCTAGAACATTTAGTCAGTGTTCTTTCATATACTTAGGGCTTAACACATTCTGTTCTGTTACTTTCCATTTATGTTCATACGGCACACCATTTAATAATAATAATACAAAATATTTATATAGCGGTCTATCTCACAATCAAGCTCAGAACACTTTACAGAATGCACAACACACACACACACAACACACACAGTACACTGGAATCTATCCTTCATACACAAATATAGATTTACTGATATGGCTATAACTTATATGTAGACCATCTATAATGATCTTACCAACAGTGTCACTTCTTGGTTACTGGTTTCATTAGTGTCAGTTTTCATGTCAGGCGTGGTTATTTTTTAAATGACCAATGTTGTGTTCTATGGTAGTTGTTTCAACAATTGTTCTGTTAGCATTTAAACATTTTTACCATGCATATTTTTACTAAAGACATTTTCTTTTTCAGAAAAAGAGATACCATTAAAATTTCATTCCCAGTCCAAGGTTTGGATGAGACTGAATTTTCCTATTTGTTTGTACATAAAGGCCCCCATTAATTTCACACAAGGACCATTGGAGGCACCACTGTGTATGGGAAAAGAGACATCAATTTTTGTTGCATGTACATGTATATTGTTTGAGAGTACATGTTTTGCAAGGTGTGAAAACAGTATGTGGTGTGACTGCTGTATATGACAGGTGTGTGGGGGTGTAACTTTCTCCAGAAAGTCATGTGACAAGACTTGAGTAATGGGCAGGGAGAAGCTAAACATCTGGTGAATGGAGCAAGTGACTGATAAGGTAACCGCTCTGAAGGAGGGGAAAATACTGGACATGCAGTGAGTGGTGTAAGGTGTTTGTGAGCGATTGATATAATTTAAGCGCTCAGTCCTCGTTTGTTGTTTATTAGCCATTGATATGGCAAGAGTTGTGAAGGCAGTGGGATGGCAGTGGGGTTGTTTCCACCTTAAGAGGCAGTGAAAATGTTAAATGTTTAGCATTGACCATAATGCCAAAGGAGAAAAAAACACCAAGGGTGCAACTGAGTGTGCGGGGGAAGTGTTAGCATTTTAAACTGGAAAAATTAAAAGTTTGCAAACAAATGAAATGGCCTCTAATACTGTTTTCAATATTTACACCTAAAGATCTCAGCCTTCATACAAGTCAAATAGTTAAAAAAAATCACCAACTCGTTTGCAAGATCTAAGCATGTAATGACAGGTATTTTTTACATTATACATGTGGACACGATGTACTTTTTTCGTAACGTTACCTCACTAGTGTGTGCACATGCATGCACATACATGTACATAGCACCACACAACCCCTAATTTCTCTTTCACCCTCCCACACCCCATCCCACCACATGTAGATATAAAAGCGATTATCTCCCCTGAAGATAACGTTTATATTTACCACTGTGTACACTGTGTCTCATGGACACAGAGGATAACACATTTGTTTGGACTTAGTACAGTACACACTGTGTCTCAAGGCCACAGTAATGCTGTGCCTTTGTAAGTGTTGATATGAATTACATATTTTAACACGCCGCTTAAAACTCTGCTGGGCACATTTTTGCGCTCGATTGATTAGTTTAAGAAACCAACTGTAGCCGTTTTGACCGTATCACAGTATACTAATCAACAATGAAAATGAACTAAGAAAATGCATGATCACTATAAAGTAGTACGTATATTTCAATCTACAGATCTATACTATAACTATAGTAATACTAGTCAGTAGTCTAAATAAGTAATACGTAGCATTATATAAGTACGAATTAAATATAGCTCATTCCTATTTTTTCTACGCTCTCCCTTCTGTTTATCATCAGCAAAACTATAATTATTTGCACCCATTCAAGGCTATAAATTAACTTACCTCCATAATTTCCTCAACAGCAAAGTTTGCCCCGACTTCTGTCGTTCGCTGACTACCTTTGATGTTATCAACCGGAACATGATACGGTGTTTGACTAGGACTATAACCTCTGCAAAAAAACTGCTCCGGGATATTTCATTACACTCACACCTTTTCAGGGATAATCTCGTAACCAGCGCCGGCGACATACGAGGGTCGAATACATGACGATTGTGTGTGTGTGTGTACAGAAGTTAAGAGTGTGAATAATTAAGTTGAACACAAGGCGGGCAGAGAGCAATAAAGCTACAGTGGAAGAAGCTTCTCTAAAAAGCTCTTTACTGCCATAAAGACGCATTGAAACAGCTTGTCATCAGTCACACTTTTCTATTTGTTACTAGATCTAGTCTGTCACCGAAAGCGCAATTAATGCTGAATGTTCGTACATGTATGGGGGAAAACAGGTTTGAAAACTTGACTTGCAGCACAGCTCCCGTACTGACCGCTAAAAATAAGCTTTATAACGGATGATATGGGACCGATCGACAGTTTTAGACTATCGGCCGACATCGCGCTCTACCTTGCATGATGGCGGCAGCTGGGTGGGTGGGGTGCGCGCGTACTTACCGTGCTGCATCGCACCTTTCAGTTGCCGTCACAGCAAAGCCACCGAAGTCGTTTAAAGCTCTGAACAGGCCTCAAACACATTCGTAAACTAACGTGCATTAGAACACGACGACCCCGCGCTCTAGGGAACACTGTGTAAAGGTCGGGGCGAGGTTAGATCTGCCCCATGGTGCCTATGCGTGAACAAGTTTCTGAAAGTCACAAAACCAGCTTCATGCTGGCGTTACATAAAGAATAAAAGCAGTATAGTTAATAAATTGGCAGCAGACCAAGCATATCAATGCCCGACGATTCGTTGAAAAGATAAGTTGAGAACGCGGCAGTGTAAGGTGAGTGTGGGGAAAGATGACGCAAGACACCCCCCAACTCGTTTGGCAGCGTGCTGCACAAATATGATCAGGGGACCTGGAGGAGACAAATATTCTGTGGTACTTCAGCGCGAGTTGAACGTCATCTCATCTCTGTCCCGTTACCTAGAAGGTCGTACAAGGGAATGCATCCAGCTTCAGACAATCTATGTCATTCCGGTCTGTCTTCTGTTATCTCTGGCAGAACTGGCTGGGATGCCGAGTGCTGTCCACTCTGTGATATTGTCAACCCAGCTCTTGCCTTCCTCTCCTCCTTCCCCCTTCCAGTGTGCCTTTCAAGACGGTCTTGGCAAGTGCATTATGACGTGTTGTGTGTATTATAGTCCAACTGTGTGAGTTCTCAGATTCCTCTTATGGGTATTTCCATTATGTCTCAGTGCGCTGTTACTGGCGGCAGTGTGCTGTGCGCTAGAAATGGGTACCGGTGCGCAGAACGGTATTTTACTGCAGTGACGGTATTTTATATTGGTATATACCGGTATACCAGCCGCACAACCAAGCAGGGTATCTTCGAAGCAAAAACTTTGTCGACTGTGCGTATATAACGCTGAGAGCGTGTGTTTACAGATGTGCTTGTGCGCGTGTACGTGAAAATGAGAGAGTGAACCAAAGTGAACACAGAATAAACAAATGAATATTTTATACAAGTTGTGACGTGGCGGGTCGTACCTTAACTTATTGGAATCGACTTCTCAGAATTACTGAACAAACTTTTATGGTGATCCCGTAAAATGTAGATTTCATTGAGCAATCGTCACCAAAACCTTTACTGCAACAGGTCAATGGTTTCTACACCAGAGGGTGACGACGCGATGAAATAAGGAGAATAACTAGAGAAATCTACCGAGGGAAAAGATTCTCATACTCTGACACGTTCGCTCAGTCTCTCACAGGCAAAACACTTCTAGCTCAAGAGCCCCCACCCTCGTAAAAGACACAACTGCAGCGAACCGTTATTCAACATATATTTCAAACACTAACGGACGCGACAACATCAAATATATCTACAGATTATTTACAAAGAATCACCTTGCTCGGGTCTAGGGTAAGATGCTGCCTGATTACGTCATACCACGCGGTAACAGACAAGAAGATAATCAAACTCCAGAGGGGGAATCAAACTGCAAACCGGCCTATGATCCCGCTCAATACACACATACAGTAAGTGACCGACAATAGAGCTCCTACTCTTGTCACTACTGAAACCACTACTTCTGCGATACACAACTCTGAAGCTATACAAACTGAATCAATAAGTGCCCAACGACAGAGCACCTACTCTTGTCACTACGGAACCCACTATTTCTGCGATACACAATTCCAAAGCTACTCCACGACCAACAATGAAGCTATGACACGGCCACGATCAGCACTACACTCTTACCTCCCCTTGGCGTATTGCCCGGCCACTAGCTTATGACGTCTCCTGTCTCCGGCAGGATAAAACTACCTATCTTAATTCAACCCGAGTCCCAGACTCTAAGATAAGTTTATGGTAAGAGCAGTCCTATAAGGCGTAACAGCAGTAGTCACTTACGAGTCTTTGTCTTGTAGACTTGTGGGCGAAATACAGCCCAGTGTAATCGCGTGATTGCTAGCTGAAGCTCTTTCGTCCTGACTAAGACGGCGAGGGGTAGAGGTCCGTGGATCTACACGTGTCCGCTTCTCTTGGTCTTCCTACATTCACTCTCTCTCCATGTCCTGTCCTCTCTGTGTATCCCTCTAATAGCGTTTTTACTTCCTTAAGTACCCTGCCTCCTGACGCCTTAAACTCGGCTAAACCGGTTCTGGTCAGACTAGGTGGAGCAGGGCAGCTGCCATGACCAATGGCGTATCGCTCACCTACCTAGGTGTGAAGAGAAGGGGGAGCTAGCAGGCTAAACTAAGAGTGACAGGTGATAACCTAGGAGTGACATGTGACACAAGTCTTTACAAGTAATACCCAACAGCATCAAATGGTGTCTTCTAATATGCATGACTATATTTGTTCTGTCACCAGCTGATTTCAAAACAAGTCTTCAAATAGGACAAACAATTTTTTCTTCTATTGTAGCCGGGTGGTGATTACATAACCCCCAGACGCCCACCCAGTCGACCCTTGAACTATCATAGCCGGCATAGCGTGGGAAGTTGCATCATGCGCCTTACTGGTCGTCTGTCACTTAAGAGTGAAACAAAGGGTATCTGTGTCTTCCCAGTCCCGGACACAAGGTGGCTAGGGAAGGGTAGGGCCACTTAGAGAGAGAGGGGTGGTCAGGGCCGAGGAGACCGAGCATCTCAGCGGGAGGCGAGGGCGAAAGGTCAGAGACAATGTGCGAGGAGCGTTTTTAAAAAGAGCAGAGGAAAAGTAGACATGGAGCTCAATTCAATTAAGATTGTGAGCTTGGAGAGTGCATTCAGATGCAGAGCGTCGAGTCAGTGACTCGTTCCTGAGTCGCTGTGCTCTCACAGTGAGGTGAGAGGGAATAAAGTTTACATGTAGATGTGAAGACGACTTGTTGCTGTGTCCAGAGTGGAAGGATGAGAGAGCCATTTCCACAACTGCGAAAGTAACAAACCCGCTACTGCTCAACCCTGTTACACTATGTTTTTTTTTAACCCAAAAGGTTGCTATAAACGACGTTTCTTGATTGTTTTCCACTACTTCAAAAACAAGCATGACAAGGCAAGATTTATTCTTAATCCTAAAGGAGGATGTAGAATTCAAAGCGACACAACAAAGTACATGTCGCCACTTGGGGTTTACTTTTCCTTTAACGCGTCGTCCTTGCGCTCGCTCCGCACGACCGCCGTTAAGGTGATGACCTATGGGTAGGTGGAAACTATTAACATATTTTTATATGCTTATCTCACAGCACACCGTGGCACGAGCCCCCATCCACCTACAATCTCCCCACAACAAAAGGAATAACAAAACTCCGTAATACAGTGAGAGAAAAGAGAATATTGTTAACAGATAGCGAGTATTTCAGAACGAATAATAATCTCGGCTCATTGACAGATGACTTTCCGACTTTCTTTCTGCCTAGCTAACATGCGTTTCCTGCCATCACTTGCCTTACTATCATAACAATGAAGACACACATACCTGTTTCAACTGCACACACACAAAGGCCTGTTTCAACTGCACACACACACACACCATGACCAAGTATAGAACACACAACACTTCCAACTGGTAGTTTGTACAGTTCACACGACGTAAAGAAATCTGTCCTGATATAGGGCGACCCTCTCTGTTGTCCTGGAAGACTGACGTCAGAAAGTCCTCTTGGCCGCTTCTTGCTAGAACCAGGCTGCTATCGCCGATCTCTACTCGTGTCCTTTTCCTCTGGACACAGCTTACTGAGAGATGCAAAACGCTCTCACTGATGTCGCAGCAGCGACCTCTCTGTGCAACATTCTTCAGTCGACATTCGACCTCTGAACTCGCTCACTTAGAGTTCAGCTGCAGGCAGCCTCCCTGTCAGGCTGGATCTTTGACTTCTGCTTTAGACGGTTGTCTGTCCGAGGTCCCTCGTTCTCCCTCCTTTACATTCTGCCGTTCATCTTCTCGTGGGGTTAATGTAGAGATTTCCCACAGCAGAGGAACACGTGGAATAGTCACCATAAAGTCTTTGTGGAACACCACAGTTTCCCCGAAGAGTACCTTGCGCTAGGCAACTGGTCTACTCAAGACACGTGCAGTTGATACTAGGCTTCACCTAAGTCCAGTAGAACGGGACACCTTGATTCTGCAGCAAGACTGAACCCATCAGCCTTCAGCAGACTCGTACGTCTCTTCGCGGCAGATCTCCAGTAGAAGGCTTGGCACAAGATGATGCTGATCTTCCCCAGCCAGATTTGGCAAGAGATTACCCCTCATGGGAGTTTTGGCTTAGGATCACTTGTCCTTCTAAACCATTCCATTTATTCTAACCTTTCATTCCTACACAAACCAATGACCACGGAGACAGCAGAAGCCACACTCATGTTAACTAAAACACGTCACGCCCACCCCTAATGTGGATACCCCCTGGCCCTGTGTACTTCCTGTCCACTAACCCGGCCTGGCGAGCGAGCTAAGTGGGGGCTTGAACAAGGGGATTAAGGACTTACTTAAGGCAATAGGGCTGTGGACGGGTCACACTTAGAAGCTACCGTGCAGTCTCTGACCCACCAGACCCCAACTCGCGAGCTAATAAGAAGTGAAAACGATTACAGACATCCTGATCGCCCGTAATTATACCCGTCGTCCGTGGTATTCTTATACCGGGAAACAAGAACGGCAATTTCTCGCCCCTCCCCCCCCACCATTTTTGTTTGTTTGTTTAAAGATTAAGCCCAGCCAAGTGGTATATAGCTTGTCACCTGGCTGCGTCCAATAGTGAGCTTTTTAAAAAAATGAAACCCTTTGATATTAACGTGTTGCCAATACTTACCCTTTCCCCCAGCAATTAGCAGATTTTAAACGTCTCAATAGTGTCACATTATTTTCATAACTATTTGCTCGTGTTTGTTAGTGACTGGGTTTTGATATGATTTCATTTAAAATTTCCCTTTTTACCCTTACTGGACTGCGTACAAATGTGCTATCATTCAAATTGAATTGTAACTGTATTTGCTGTAAGGCATAATCTCTCGTATAGTTGTAATCCCTGTTTCCAAACACTAGCCGTATTTTCATTAATAAAAATTCTTTGTTGTTAACCTGATTATACGTCCCCTGCGTTTATACGGGTACGGGATCGTACCGGTATACTGTACGTATTTACTGGTATTCCGGTACATACTGTCACCTCTGCTGTGGGTATCCGGCTTTGGTCAGCTCTCAAGGACGCTAGCCGTTATTTGCTTTGTAGAACAGATTCATACTGCCGTTACTGGATGCCTGGTGGAGCTCGTATAACGTGAACGCACTAGCAGCCGCCTCGACTGATGTTCTTGCAGGTGGTTTCGACAGTCACACAGGTGCAACATCTTACAACACAGCGTAGAAAGGTTTTATTTTCTGTCACGTCGATTTTCTTGCACTCTTGATCGACCACAGTTACACCTGGAGCCGCATGTAAAACCCGACTCTAGATTCAAGGTAGGACAGTGGATGGCATAGAGAGGACCAGTCGTAAAATCAATTAAAGTCCATTCACTCTCTGTATTCTGGCATAGCTTTACGAACGGAGAGGATACGAACGCTCATGCAACCCACCCTTAGTTGTCTATTCAAAAGTGAAATCTGTTCCAAAAGAAGCTGTTAAATGCACAAACTACTGGTTGGCGACCCTTCCTTGCACATTTAATGGCTACACACTTGTGTTTTCTTCCTTTAAAAGATTTTTTTAAAAATTCTACCAGCACTGGGGATTTCCATTGTCTCTCGGACGAGTCCTTTAATTGTCACTCTAGGAATGCTCTTGGATTTCTTGACATAGAATCTGAAGTCAAGTAAAAAGATTCGGAAAACGTTCGCTAATATTGTTTGCCTGCATCAGGAAGCGAAGTAAGCTGCGCCAAATGCAAACATCAAGATGGTGGCTTTTTCCAAAAAACACCATTTAATAACGTGATAAAAATATTATCAAAGAATTAGCGGAAAAAAAGAACGGTGACTCGTTTAAAAGACTTATTGTTATATTTCTGGGGTTTGTTATTGATTCATATTCCCTCTTGTTAATATGCCACATGATAGGCCAGCCAATGCTCTCGAGACGATCTTGACCTAATATCAGTTAGCCAAAAGTGCAAAGATTTCGAACGCTTTGGGAATGATAAATGTAACAGTTTCACTCAAACACGACCTCTTTTAACTCCCAGGGCTGAATAACTATGAAAATTATCTCCTGCTAAGATCTTTGTAAAGCGAAACGGGTGTCATGAGAGTGGGCCAAGGAAGTCATGATGATGTGAGGCCTTCAGTCGATCGTTAAGCATTAGTTCTGTGCTGCTGCATTTTATGGTCTTGTAAAGCCGGTATCACACGTTATCGCCTAACTGGAGTGAAAAGCCAGGTAGGAATAAAACTCAACTGTCTCAAGTAAACGTTTGATTCTATTTCAACAGAATGAGTTTCATTACAACATCTTCTCGACGAGGCAAGAACGACAGTCTGTTTCTGCCCCCTCCCCAGAAGATCTGACGAAATTAAATCACATCTTTAAATAACGGTTAGACTGTGATGTCTGATACAAACAAGCTTTTAAGTCTGTTGCCATGGAACCCAAACCAGTGGTCTGGATCATTCTCGCTCTCCTCTGCAACTGCGCCTTAGTTATAAACATCAGCGATGATAACAGTCTTGATAATTCCCAGACCATAGGCCTATTTTCAAACAGATTGAAAAACTCATGCTCCAAGTTACTGAAATGATATGTTTGAAATTTTCAGTTCAGTCATTACGACATTCAATATTTTCAAAGCAACCAGAAGTAGACACTGTCCTTGCTGCACATTCCTAGAATTATTTTTTTAATCTGATGGACTGCAATTTGGGCTTTAGCTGACGTTTTCCTCAGGACTGGTCCACCACTGTCAGTCATCTGATTGACAAGCACAGACCCACTGACCCACTGACCTACTTTCGTCGTCGCTTAATTAAAAACTAAGACAAGCGTTGGTCTCTGTGCTCAAAAGTTTCCATCAGCTCATGTTGGTTTTTACTGCTTTCAGACTGCAGGTGGAAACATTTTAAAGGTCAAGTACAAAGAAAAATCCAGCAACAATTTTAAACATAACTCCAACAAAGATACTGGCAGCGCTCACACATAGCCGTATGCAGACGCCTGTGCCCTAAAGGGAGCTTACCGTACCTAAACACGTAGCAAAGAGAGGGCCGAAAGAAAGGAACTTGGCAGATCCTCAAAAAAGATCTGCCCGCCCTTTCTTTATAACGGCGCTAGTCTTCACACAGCTAACCCTCGGTGAGGATCTGCCAAGTTCCTTTCTTTCGGCCCTCTCTTTGCTACGTGTTTAGGTACGGTAAGCTCCCTTTAGGGCACAGGCGTCTGCATACGGCTATGTGTGAGCGCTGCCAGTATCTTTGTTGGAGTTATCTTTCGATAATTTAAGCGCTCTGTCCTCATTTGTTGTTTATTAATTTTAAACATGTTAAGTAAGACAGCTCGCACAATGAGTTCAAGTGAAAAGCAGTTGAAGTTACAGCTTGCAAGATGCATAGTAATTATCATGAACTAATATTAGGCTAACTGTTGCATGGCTGTGAATCTTGAACTAGGATGATAGGAAGGATTGGTTTTACTTTTTCTTCAGTCTTTCTTGTTATCAGTTTTATTAGTGTTGTTTTGTTGATTTATACCTACATGGAAAAGCTTACAACCTCACCCGAAGACAAGTTTGTCTTGGAAACAATAAAGCATTCGAAATGAAATCAACTGGTTAACTGATATTAATGTGTGGTGGTATTAGAGATTTTTAATATTTCTATCACCTTCTTATATCACGGAATCTGGCACCTTTCTTTATCCAGCAAAACCTGGAATTGGCGATAATAAAAACCGAAATTAAATACAAATCTTGTTGTTTGTGTAGTTCTGGCTCAAAATCATCATTACAAAATTCGCCTCTACTTATCTGTCTGGTCTGCTCAGGCTGTATGGCTTCTTAAGGTCTTCTTTTTCCCAGTTGATTACAAAAAAATTTAACTCCTGGCTTTTCACTGAAAGTAGCTTTTCGTATTTTGCAGGAAAAGCGCGCAACTCTTTCCCATTATAAGGCAAGGATTGCATTATGTATTAGTGCATGACTCAAGTCTGGGCGCATGGATGAGTGAGTGGTGTGTCGTGGAAAAGTGAACCGTTCTGAGTTCTGAAAGGCAATAAATTCGTCTGCAGTTACCAATGTGTGTGAGCAGGGACACATTTTATTAGAGTTTCCAGTGGAACGCCGATGGTTGGGTGGAAGGGGCTTAATTCAAACCGCGGGACGTAGCACTGACGTGTGTTGTTGTGTGTTCTGTTGTATAACAAATCATATCTGTATAGTTCGACATCGACCTTGCTTCAAGAAATACGTTAGGCTTTTACCAGAGATGCACTGCTGGACAGCCAGATGGAGCAGTGTCAGAATAAAAGTTGCTGCCGGCGCCGTGATGAGGGGAACCATAAGAAATCAGAATTTGAGAACATTGAAAGCGAATAAACTGACAAAAGAACGGGGGAGGGGGGGATGGAATCAATGAATGGAGTACTTGAAGCGCTTTCTCAAATTCGAGAAACTCTTCACTCTGGTCGACTCCCTTCCTTCGTTTCTTCTTTGCTTTCTTCCAACTTTTTTCTGTCAATTTTGCCTTCTTTCTGTTATTCATTTTTGTCTGTACAGTTGGTTACATTACCAGTGATGTAACTGTAAATCATGATGCTGTCCATGATTACAGGTACACAATTTATAACTACAAATCAATGTTGTACACAACAGACAAATAAATAACACTTCTTGCACATTTTCTGCGTGCGAGCACAGAGCAATAACGACTTTTCGATGAAGGTTTCGTGCGATCTTTTTTTTTACCGTCTTACCTTACGCAGAGCCATCTGTCTGGTGTTCGTGGTAATGGTGTCGTATTCATGGTGCCACCCTTGGTTTCCTGTTCGACGCCAACGGCCCCAAATCGATCGACATGATACGTCCTTTTTTCTTTTAGTCAACGTCAGGCCCCACCAAGTCCTCACGCCGTAGCCTGCTGCGATCCTCAGAAGTAAATGGCTCCACGTGCCAGCCTATTCCCAGTCACGAATCAACTTTTCCCAGTCCACGGCAAAGGCTGATGTGCGTGTTTGCAGTTTGCTTCAGCGGTTATTTGACGAGCCTCGGCCAGGCTCCCATGGAAGAGGTATTTCAAGTTCTCTTTCGTTTTCTGTGTGTCTGGCATTGCCGATCAATCAGCAGTGCTTGCACGAAGGCCAGTTGCCTCGCAGATTGCTAGAGCTTCCTCCATCGCGTACATGCGCAGAGTGGGGTTTACAGTAAGGTCACCCGATTTCGTCTGTTTAATGCGGGCAGCACATTTTGATTCCTTCAAGGTTTCTTGAGAGACTCTTATGAGAATCATCCTGGTCTTTCTTCCTGAACAACATCTCAACTCTTACGACGCCGAGGTGACCACAGGTAAGCTCAAGGCGTTGAATAAGACATGTACTCTGTGTTAAGTTTACCTTGCAGAATTGATTGCATGAAAAAAACAAGTCATGCAAGCAGAAAGAGAAGGACGTTGAGTTGCTAAAGACCCCAAAGAGAACACCTTGTGACGGTGGTTTTTTTCTTGCCAGCTACGCATGGCTGACTCGTACGCCCACAAACTGCCGGGTGAGCATGTGTACAAAGGCGTGCTGTTCTTCGAGTACAGTCCACCCGAAGTTCTGGACAACGTTATGACATTCCCAGTCAGAGAAGACGACGTTTTCATTGTTACCTATCCTAAAGCAGGTATGATTCGTACGAACTGTGTCATCTGCCGTAAAGCGCGTATAGAGTGTATTAATCGTATTGTCATCTATCCTAAAGCTGGTGTACGGTGCATGAACTGGTTCAAGTCCTCTATCCTAAAGTTATTACAAGTTGTACTTTGTCTTTCACTTCTCCAGAGCAGGGTGGCTAGTATACTAGTGTATCACCTGTCTTGAAGGGGCTATTCTATTTATCAATAATCATAAAGCAGGTACAGTTGCACACGGGCTGCGCGTAGCTACGTTCATTTTAAAGTGCATAAAGTTGTACCTATGCTAATAATAAAGATCACTTATAATAAAGAGAGTAGTTTCGGTATAAACTACATCGATACTGTAAAATAGCGAGTACTGGAACCGTTTTCCTTTCACTTTTACCCCGATTTCCTTTCTTGGTGTAGTTTTTTTTGTGTGCATTGTATCGTGGTTTTGCGTGGTCCAACTGAAACGTCTTTATAATTAAACTTTCCTGTCACCATTACCGAACCTCCAGACAGAATCAAGATCCCCTGGATCCGTCGCAAGATTTCAAAAAACCCTAACAACCTAGCCATTGTCTTAAGGTAGACTTCTGATCTATAGTCAACGAAATGTGAAGACTTTTTCTTCATCATGTGTGAATATACATCATGCGACAATAGCTCTTAACGTACTTTAGAGTGCCCCTCTAAGCTCGCTCCCCATTCCCCCTCCCCCCCCAAAAAAAAATTCTTGCCATATATGTATTCCTGGTACACAGTTCCACATCCCCCATCCGACCCCTGTAAAATGCCGTTTCCCTTGCTAGAAGCAAACTACAGCACCCATGAAGATCGTTTTTTAATTTTACGAACATCTTCGTCCTCGTTGTCATCATCCCCTGTACCAGTCAGTTTTGTTTTGATGTGGATATCATGAGCATTTTGAGGTAATATAGCTTATTGAGTTGATTTAAATGTGCCAGGAACCACGTGGCTCCAGGAACTCTTATGGCTGGTGATGCACGACGGGGACTTCAAAAGAGCCTCTGAGAAGCCTCTGTATCTAAGGTCACCATTCATAGAGTTCAAGGACGACATTCTGGGAGAGGACGGCCTTGAACTTGCCACAACGATGGACTCCCCTCGAGTAATCAAGACACACCTTCAGCACCGCTTCATGCCACAGGAGTTCAAACGCAAAGATTGCAAAGTACGGAAGTGGACGAAAAAATACTGGATCGGGCTTGGGGCATGGATGGCCAAAGAAGACGGATATAGAGTCTTGTTTAAAAAAAAAAAAGCTTGGGGTTGGGGGTATGGACTGAAAAAGTGAAGAGACAGGAGTGATGAGTCAGATTAGAGATGTGGGAAAACATGGTCTCGAAGACCAGTGTCAGGAGGAGGTGCTGTTTCTACCTGGTCATGTTAAATAAGGCCAACAAGAATAGCATAGGTTAATGGCAGACGCTCGTGTCAAAGACTGACATATAATTGTAAAGATTAGCTTAGATTATCAAATGTTAATGTTCAAGAACTAAAAAGATTAGCGCAGAACAACAGACTTTGAGATTAGAGACTTACGAAATCGGAAGGATACAGCATAGGCTAATATTAAAGACAAATACAAAACTACAAAGTACAAACACCAGGGTGAATTAGCAAACGCTGATATTAAAGACTGATACAGAACTAGAAAGATTAAAATAGGCTAACACTTTATCAGACGTTAAGCTTAAAGACTGATGCAGAACTAGAAAGACTGGGCACGTGCCATCAAACACGAAGAATAAGGGGAGTACGGTCTTTTCGGCTAATTGACGTTTTTCGCCCATCAACCAGTTCGCCCAGCGGAGGGGTCGTTTCCCCCACAGGCTTAAATCGTTTATCCAACACACCAAAGTCGTTTCGCCCACTCGCGTCAGTCAGTTTGCTTACCTTAATATGTTCACAGCTAAGTCAATCAGTTTACACAAGACAGTCAGCTCATTCTCTCTCTCTCTCTCTCATTCACACTGTTATCGTCCACTGATGTTGAAGACATGGTCAGACAGGGGAGTCATGGCACTCAATCGAAAGAGTGTTAACCTCTTGCCCAAATAGCCCTGTCAGAGAGAGGTAGAGAGAGAAAAAATCGTTAGCTGACAGTCCCTTTATTGTGTCGTAGCAAACGGTGTAAGAGATGGCAACACCGCGATCGTAAGCTTCATTTGTTTCAAAAGGTATACTTCACCACTGACACAGTGCTTGGGGGTGGGGGTTGCCGCTGGCGACAAACTTCATGCGTGAACTCGCTGTAATTGATACAGAGGGGGACAGCGAGTGAAAGATGTAATCAAGTCTCACCTCTTACACGCTCCGCTGCATACTTCACAACAACCTGACTGCCGGGCAACGGGTTGTAACGGCAGTATATATCGCACGGCTATCACTTGAGGTCTTCAAATGAGTTGCTGAACGGGAAGACAAACAAGCAGACATAAACAAAATCTCTCTCGCACGTGCGTGTCCACACACCCACACCCACACCATAAGGACTTATGCTGAAATGCAAACATCAGTGTACGCCAATAAAAGCTGATTAAAAAAAACTAAGATGAATCGTCTACAAATTCCATCACCAGCGCTACTACAGCACATGCATACAACACCACAATCGCATCTACCACACATTGTAGAGGCCGTTGCTAGTAACGAGGTCTGGTTTTGAAAACGAAGCATCTACCCTCTCGTTTCAGGTGGTTGTCCTGTTCCGGAACCCCAAGGACGTCATGACGTCTTATTACCACTTCTACCGTTGTTCTTCCTCTCTGGGACAGTTCCAAGGAACGTGGGCAGAGTTCTATGACATGTTTCTAGCCGGACACGGTATGCCTTCTTGTTTATGAAAGTAGACCGCACTCATATTTCGTTGATCTACCTTGTTATTGGTTGTTGTCGTTGTTCAGCGGATGAAAGCTACAGCATACAGAGATGATAGAATATGTTTGTTGCTGACAGAGCAAGACACGCTTTGAATGACCGGAAAGAACATGACTGCAGTGATGGAATATAGCAAGTTATAGACTTACAGATAATTTTCTGCTTAAAATTATAAAAGCTGGATTTCGTCTAGGTTCGTCTCCCAAGACAAAAACCCACTCTGTTATGTACCGGCATAAAACTATTTCGATTCTGAATACATGCAAGGCAATTCTGAATGCATGCAAACAGTTAACTTGATTATTGACCTATTAATATACAAGTACAGCGGCGACCTACTGATGTACAAAGTACAGAGTCGTCTCTGTCTTGACACCTTGCACCATGTCGTGGCTAGTTGACCATGGGTCATGGTTTGACTTCACGGAGAGCTGGTGGTCTCAGCGTGAACGAAAGAACGTTAAGATCTTCTTTTACGAGGATTTGCGGGAGGTGAGTGGTGCGACTTTTAGGTACTTCCTTCCTAGATAGGTATAGATACAGTTAAATAATAACATTCAAGATGGGCTTACACAGTCCGATAAAGCTGAGTAAAACATATGTGGTTAAGAGCTTTCCTCGTGGCATGTAACATCAACAACACCAGAAGCATTAATAACAACGGCGACTACGAATACGGTAACGCCAAGAAAGTTAACGTAAGTCAAAAAATAGATCTTCGTTGAAAGGGTGCAGGGAGGAGGACGCCATCTTTCTAAGCACTGGGGCTATTTCTTATGGGTCGTGTTTGAACTCGCTTAGAATTATATGAGATAGGGTTTAAAGACTGAGATAGGGTTTAATTATAAAAAGAATCCCCTGTCCTCCCCAAATCAATGCATGCTGTCTTCATGTTTATTGCTTATAAGTGTACGAAGGTACAGGAACTGCCTTTACGAAAATAAATTATATTTTTGATGCAGATGGTTAGAATAACGTCACCATTTAAAAAAACTGGTTTAGTCGAACCGTGCGTGTCCTCAACAATCACTCTAGCTTTGGGTGTCCTTGTCTCCGTCACGTGTGGTATCCTACTGTGGGCTCTTCCTGTATTTCTTGATTACTTGCAGGACTTGATGTCTGAGCTGTTACGCCTAGCTGAGTTCGTGGGCAAAGGAAATTTGGCATCCAACGTGCTGTCGCACATTGCTGATCACTGCAGCTTCAGCAGTATGAAGAACAACCCGATGACCAATCATCTCGATGTTTACTCGATTAACAGCGAAATCTCGCCTCTCCTTAGAAAAGGTAATTGACCTGCCGTCGCCTTGTCGCCTGATCCTCAGAAACTGTGTATATTTCTTTCTTCCTTCCTTTTACCTTTCGACCCTTTCTTGTTTCCTTCATTATTCACTTCATCCACTATATCCCGCTCTGCAGTGAATGTGTTCCTGGGTTAGGGGATGGCTATGGTTCTGTTATTGTCAGGTAAGCAACGAAGGCTATATCATGGCAAAAAGACCGATTTCCGACTTTGATTTGCCACATCAGCTTGTTTCTTGGATTCTGAATTTTCTGACAGATAGACAACAACGTGTTTTTGTTAAATGCTCAGTACTCAGAAGCTGTTGTGACAAACACTGGCTCCCCTCAAGGATGTGTATTATCCCCCTTGCTTTTTTAGCATGTAGACGGACAGCTGTAAATGTGGAAAAGAAAACAGTTCTGTTAAATTTTCTGATGACACTGCACTGCTGTCACTACTTCATGGCGACAGTGATGATGATGGGGAGGCACTCCCAACTTTTGTCGTGTTGTGGTAGCTTTTGATGATAACTTCACCTTGTATTGTTCATGAGAAACCTGTGGAGATTGTGGAAACTTACAAGCATCTGGGTACAGTTTTTGACTGTCAGCTGAAGTGGGATGTGAACATTGATGCCACAGTTAAGAAAAATCAGCAACGACTCTATCTACTGCGAAAACTCAGATCGTTTTCTGTTGACAGCACAATTCTTAGCCTGTTTTACAAATCTTTTATTGAAACTGTTTTGACATTTTCTTTTATTTGTTAGTTTGGTAATCTGTCCATTCGGGATAGGAATAGTTTAAGTAGGATCGTGAACATGTGCTCCAAGATCACGAGCACCACACAGAGGGATCTGAATGCCGTCTGGATGCGTCAGGTCGTTCGTAAAGCCTCAGGTATTGTCATCAGACCTGGGCACGTTCTGTACAATGAGTTCTCGCTTCCGCCATCTGGGCGCCGCTACTGTGCACCAGCATGAAAGGTGAACAGAAACGGAATTTCTTTTGTTCCGACTGCCATTCGCTTTTTGAATGAACTGGGATTGTGTGTGTGTGTGTGTGTAGGCGTGTGTTGGTGTATTCTATTATCGTGGGGCTGCAGCAATTGCCCTTAACGGCTTAAATTGTATGGTATTGTATTATGACACTGAAAGGAGGCGAGAAGGTGGTGAACTGACTGACTGACTGCCTGGCTGGCCGGCTGGCTTACTCCCTCACTCACTTGGTCACTTACTCACGCATTCATTCACTCGTCTTCCCATAATTTCTGCATTCGTTCATGCGGGATCTAAACAACCAGAACGACGGTTATGACACTACACACTATTCTGACAAAGATATAGCTCTATAGTTACGACACTACACACTATTCTGACAAAGATATAGCTCTATAGTTACGACACTACACACTATTCTGACAAAGATATAGCTCTATAGTTATGACACTACACACTATTCTGACAAAGATATAGCTCTATAGTTATGACACTACACACTATTCTGACAAAGATATAGCTCTATAGTTATGATACTACACACTATTCTGACAAAGATATAGCTCTATAGTTATAAAATTCTTATATTCTGTTATATTCCAGTGCAGGTCTTCGTCTAATCATTATTATACTCTGTTGTGTTTTAGGGAAAAGCATTTTTATGCTTTGTTATACTGATTTTCCAGGGCAAGTGGGCGATTGGCGCAGCCATTTCACTGTGGAGCAGAGCGAGCTGTTTGACATGAGGTATGACTCCAGACTGGGACATCTCGACATTCCCTTCAGATACGAGCTGTCTCGCCAACCTGATGCTCGCCCCTGAAGGATGCTCGCCCCTGAAGTGCAACTGGAAATTGGTCATCACTGATCTCGCGCAGTCAGGGAGTCCCGCTGTATATTATCAGACAGAAACAATGTTTTGTTGAGTGAGCATCTGTATATGATAGTAGACAAATGAATAAATACAAGTCGTTTAAGGCTATTAATTTCATTCCTAAAAAAAGTTAGAATTTTATTGTCCTTAATAAACGTTCTTTGTAGATACAAGACAGTGGTTAGATGTAGTGGTTAGCTGTTGTGCTGTGTCTGTGTGGACAAAAGTTTCTTATTTTGTGTCTTTAGGAAACGTGCTGTATAGAGAATACAAAGCAGTAATCTTTAACATGGCGTGGTGTGTGCGTGCTAAGAAATATTGTGATATCCATACATCTAGCCTTTATAAGACCTCTCCCCTCTGTTCCCCTTTTAATATGCAGGTCGACAGAAAATACACAAACTGTACGTGTTTTATCTGTTTCTCTTACCCTCTCTCTCTCTCTCTCTCTCTCTCTCTCTCACACACACACACACACAACATGCTGTCACTTGATTGTATTGTCATGAAAGACTGTCTGCAGCCAACTACAGTTTTTATGCAAAAAGTGGCTTAAAAAGGTTTTATCCGGGAAGTCTTTTTAAGCGGGAAAGTAAAAGGTAATCAAGAACATACGCTTGTGTGTGTGTGTGAGTGCGCGCGCGCGCGTGCATGTTGGGTTTGTGCGATTAACATGTGTACCTGTGTTCGATTACATGGGCAAGCACCACCAATAATATATATTTCACTCACTTTCTCTCAAACAAAGCGTTGTAAATAGAAATTAATCTCCTCAAATTTTACTTACGTGTATCATATAACCGACAATTATAATGCAGTGATATAATAAAATTTAATAAAACCTGTGATTCTTTAAAATTCCCAAGACTTATCCCTAAACATGATGAAGCACACTGTACCTTTTCTGTCATTTCCTATCTCCGTGGAAATCACACTGTCCTGCCTTACCTTCCATAACCCATGGGGTCAGGCATACCCAGTAGCAGATGGGTCAACCGAGGGAAGTGTACTGTGGTGCACGGGTATCGAACCTGTGGCCGGCCTTTCGACGCCTGCGCTTTAACCACCTGGCCATCCGCTTCGCCTACCTCTGTCCTACCAGAGTGTAAACACGCATTTGATGTGATGTGTGATCCTAAATGTTTAGACTGACGATGCTTCATCCCGGTTCGAGCAACAATCCAAACAAGGGAGAAAACTAAACTTTTTATAAGGGGAAATAATTTTTATGAAAAACTTTTACTAGGCATCCGCAGATTGTTAAATGTGTTAATATTCAATATTTTTTAAAGCGTTTATCAAGCGATTCGATTCTTTTTGTTTTTTGTTACTAAAGTACACAAAGTAATTCTAAAAGCTACATGACTTCAACGAAAACATCAGCAGACATCCCTTTCTAGTATGTTACTTAATCTTTTTCACGACTTTGTGTAAGTCCGCATCGAAATTGTGAATCAAATCAGAAAATTGTTGGTTTCCCCAGTTTCGGGCAATAAACCTGAAGGAAGGAATAAAAAATTTAGTTATTCTACTGCAAATGCGGACTGGTTGCTGAAGTATGGCATGTGTTGTTGATAAGCGCACTTAATTTGTCTTGATGACCTATAATGCGTGGGCATGTATCACTATGAATGATACATAGGTAATACCGCCAAAGACATTTTGCCCATAACAAACACGCATTCTTTCTTGATCTTTTTAAATAACCTGTGTTTTTTTAACGTGATTTTCAACATACTCTTCTGTAGTAATTTCTAGGGGGAAAAGTTCAAACGCTTTCCACAGAAGAAAATTCAAACACTTTGCATAACTCCATAGAAATGGTCGGACATTTCCCTAGATTTCCATGTAGTAAATGGGTACATTGAACAGGCGTGTGGGTCTTTTCCAGAAATTAAAAAGATTCGTACACGGCATGAATTCAGGGACAATTCAGGGGAGGCAAATGCAGATAAGTTGTCTAGAAGGGAAGATTAAAATGTTAAGGTAAAATTTCTGTAAGTTCTTAATTATGCTTCTGAAACAAGAAAAGCTCCATTTAATTGTTTTAAAACTCTACCGTAGTGAAGTGATAATAAGTAATAAAAATACTACATCGCCGTTAACATTTTCTTACGTGATAACAGCTGTTTTAAACCTGCAAGCAAAACGCATTTTTAAATCTTATAGGCGTTTCCACCACCATGCGAGTTTCATTCAGGCCTTTTTTTTTTACCTCGTTATTCAGTAATAATTAAGTTATTCAGATTCAGTCGTCCCAATGCAGGAGATAATAGGTTAAATCCGCCGAAACAGCGTTTTCAGAAACAGAAAAAAAATTCCGCTAGTCGGGGATAAATTTAGTCCCGTTTACACGCAAAAGGGGCCCGGTGCTTTAATTGCTGTCGTGAACTATCCCGGGCTTTCAGCACATAGTGACTATATGTGCCTAATTGAAGCGCTCTGTCCTCATTTGTTCTTTATTATATAGTGACTATAGTAAATCCCTGTGACCTCGCGCAGTTTGTGGTAGATCGATCCCGGAAGCTATATACGCTCCGTACGATCCTTTCTGGGGCGGACAACAATGATGAAAAGTCGCCACATTTATCAAGTCTCAAGTAACTTCAGCGTAGGATGCCCCAGAACCACGTTACCCATTAAGGCTACGCCTCACAGTTTTCGACAAACACGTTTTTAATGAAAACAGATCCAGTTTCTCGTTTGCCGTGTGACATACCCGATGCAGTTTAGCAAACGGGTTCAGCAAACACGCAGCTTGTCTTCTTTTGTCCGTTTTAGATCGTGTTCTGTTTTCGCCCACCGTCTGTGGCAAACAGCGGCCCTTATCGGGACTTCGATGAGAGCTAATCTGAATATAAGATTAAAGTACTTCATTGTTTAATTGTGGCTTGTGGGTTAAATTTTCAGTGTTACAGCAAATTTCTTCGAGGAACTATACTTACTTTTTTTTTTCATTGTGCTTTTCTACTGAGCGCGCTATACATGTTAATGGTAGCGTTAGCGAGACATGCAGCACTTTAAAATCTCCATTTGCTTACACTGACACACATAAATGTGACGTCTTGCATTTGCAACTACTGCTTAAAGACGACTCAAATAGAATTTAAAGATGCTTAAAATAGCAACATTTCCTTGTATTATTAAAGTGCAAGCAGAATTATAAATGATTAAATAGTTTCAGTTCAACCCAGCATCCATGAAGCCATAGATATATATATAGATTGGAAATGGTGTACGGCCTACAAACTCGGCGACGGGAAGAACGATAACTGTGTAGCCGAATCTCGGCATAAGCTGATGTGATTCTGCCCCTTATCGGTCACTGATTGTCGGAGGATTTTAATTCGCAAAAACAAACTAAGCGTTTAATTATTTTATTGTAATATATAATCAAGCCCATCTTCATACTGTTATGATTGACATGCTGGAACCCCAGAATTTTATAATGATTGTGCGAGAAGCTGTGGTATCCCAAAGAATTTAAATATTTTGTCAGAGACTTTTAAATTGTCGATTTTCATCTAAATTCTTATCTAAGGCAAATCAAAAGAGTTACAGAGGAGTACATTTGGATTTACTAAAGTCTATGCTGAAACCAAACAAATAACTTTCTCAGCTTAATTTAGTGTTAAATGACTAAATGTAAAACAAGGGAACTGTACCAAGCTAGAAAGGGACAAAGACGAAGACAA
>SMGT01007825.1:4017-16336 GCA_004794575.1 Lanistes nyassanus
TTTTTTTGGATTAACTGTTCTGTTCCGGGTTTTGGATAACACATTTTCCGCAAGTAGCCTGTTACGATAGCACATTGACTCATATGAATTTAATTGTATGCTAGTTGTGTTACTCAGTGTTCAGACAATTGTTTCGTGTCTCAAACTGTTGCTATCACGCTCACACACACACACACACACACGCACTGTTACGTATTTGTTCAATTGCACCATTCTTTCCTCTACTTTCATTCTTAATGTTCATAGTTCAATAAATGTGTAAAGTTATCTGGCCGTGTACCTTTTGGTTGAAAAGGTGAGGGTCTGCACTAGGCGTATGTTTCTCGTGTTTTCTTCCCTAGAATTCTAGCACACCCCACAAAACGTTACAACCGGATGTGGGGTAAAAAGGAATGTGTGCGGTCAAAAATGACCCCTAAAAATGTGACCTCGGGGACCACCTTGAGCGCCGAACCATCAATATGAATGGTGGGCTCCGGAAAGTGGCCAAGGAGTTTACAAAAATGCATGCAAACAGACTTGGCAGTGGAAAAGTTAAAACTATTGGAAGAGCCCCAACGTTGAATGCTATTACACAGAGCTGCAGCTGACGCTCCAGGCAGGGAAGATACCTACCACGGACACACAAAGCAAAGTCATCAACATATAAAGAGACGCCAGGTGCAGAAGGAACTTATTTTAAAATGCCATCGATCTTGATGCAAAAAAGGGTAGGGGACAGAACACTGCCTTGGGGAACACCCATGCCCTGAGGGTAAAAATCAGACAAACTAGCACCCACCTGAACTAAAAATTGGCGATGAGCTAAAAAATGCTGAATAAAAATGGGTAAACGGCCGCAAAAACCAAGGTGGTGAAGGTCCACCAGGATGCCATGCTTCCAGGTCGTGTCGAAGGCCTTCTCCAGATCAAAGAAAACCCCCAACACGTGTTGACACGGTGCAGTGATGGAGATTCCACCTATGCTTCTCAAAACATTCTAAGGTCATGATAGAAATGTCACAAGTGCGCCTATTTTTAATTTACAAAATGCATTGTGTGTAAACGTGAACTAATTTCAGACTGTATGGATTCATTAAAAATGCCCATTATCTCTACTTACACAACCAGCATGAAAAACCCTCTCTTACAGTTAAGTTCCAGCTGCATATGCACATTTCAACCATGTATACATGTTTGTGTGTGTGGGTGGGGAGTGTTGTGGTGGGTATGATGGATTTATTAAATTTTTTAAAGGTGACTTTAAGCAAATGGATACTTCTAATGTTTTATTTGTATTGTTTTCTTTTTATAGCTGCTGATTGAAGTGGGAGAAGTGACTCTACAGCGGTCAGCTGATACCATCCGCCAGGCATATGCTGATGTTGACCCTGGCCTGGGAGAAGCTGTGGATAATGGACTTCAAGCACTGGTGGACATCTCTGTCACTTTTGATGGCACGTGGATGAAGAGAGGCTTCACATCTCTGTATGGGGTTGGAGCGTGCATTAACATACTGACAGGTCTTGTTATAGACTTCCATGTGCTAAGTATTGCCATGCCTGCAGTCAGAGAAAAGCTCAGAAGCCAACCGATGCAGAGTGGGATGAATGGTACAAAGATCGTCAGTCTGACTGCTGCATCAACCACACAAACTCCAGCAAGGCAATGGAGCAGGCAGCTGCTGAAATGATATGGGGCCGCACAGTGGAGAAGTTTGGTCTCTGCTATGTGGAAATGCTTAGTGATGGTGACTGCTCTGCATTCAGAGCTGTGTGTGACCTGAAATCCTATGGTGAGGACACAGCCATCTCCAAGCTGGAGTGTGTCAACCATCCACACAAGCATATGGGGACAGCACTTAGAAAGTTGACCAAGGAGCATTTGGTTGGAAAAGATGTAGGGCGTTTGACTGGTGCCAAGTGTGACAGTCTCCAGAACTTCTACCTAGGTGCCATCATGGATAACCTCCCAGATGTGAGGACGATGAGGTCTGCTGTGTGGGCAGGCCTGTTCCTTTCAATGTTCACAGACAAGGAGCCCCAGCATCACCAGTGGCCCAAAGGAGGGGACAGCTGGTGCTTTTACCAAAAAAAGTGTTGAAATGGCATCTTTTTCTTTGGGTTGGTTTTTGGCTGTAGTGCGTGACCTGCCTGTTTTCACAAGGTTTTGATCTGCTTGACTAAAATATTTTTGTATGCAAGTTTTTATTAAACTGGAAATGCATTTTCCATTTTTAAAAAGTCAGATTTCTGATCTGGACTGGAAATCTGTAGATCCTGGAATTATTATAATTTTAGACTGAAGTCAATTTCCTTACTACCGCTAGCAAAAGTGGTGTTTGGTGTTGGGGGTTAAAATGATCAATTCGGAAAATTGTCTGCTGTCCATGTCCTTAGGTCATGGTAACTTTGTACTGAAAATCAATCTCTGCCAGGCTAACATCTGTTGCTCTAAGATGTCCTTAGTTTGGAGGTGCCGTTGTTTGCATGGTCCAGTGTGTATGCATATGCATGCATGTAATCGAGGTTTGGCAAGTAACAAATTAGTGTGCTACAAATTGTATTTCCCTACAAATTTGAGAAGTCATTAGTGTAGGGGTCCTGGTTAACTCAGTTGGTAGAGCTGCAGACTAGCAGATGGAAGGTTGCTGGTTCGAATCCAGGTGTGGCAAAGGATTATTTTCTGGAGTTGCACATTGTCCAAACTCCATTTGGCTTTCTCCCCGCACATTAAACTGCCTGTCCACACTGGCCATCTTACTGCTGCTATCAGTCTGGTGGTTCTTTCAGTGCATAGCTTAGTAATAGGACCCCATCTCCCCATAGTGCAAAATCACCACAAGGTGGAAGCACTGTCCCTTTCAATAACCAACCCCCGTCAGCATAGTCATTACCAACGTCTGCAAAGCAGCGAAGTATGTAGCATGACAAGTTTTTCTGTAGCTCATAGCAAAATGTTTTTGCTACCAAAATTTCTTCACATCAGCTTCAAGAAAATGTGTGTGACTGTCCCTCACACACAATCATGAATTATGCCTGTGTCCTTTGAAGGCTTTTGATGGAAGCTTGCAAAACAAAAACCTAGGAATGTCAAGAGCAGACAGGTAAGGAGACTGGCAGAAGAAAGGGATGCAGCTGCTGACACCACCCCCAGCAGAAGTACCACGGTACCAGGCTTGTGGGGGGGGGGGAGGGGCGACTGCTTCCCCTCGCAGATAAGATGGGCGTTGATAAGACTGTTCATGTACCTGGCCATACCAGCAAACAATACTCCTGCTCCACGTGGAAACAAAACCAAGCTAATACAGTGACAACTTTCTAGCATGGTCAGAACTTACAGACAGTATCATGCCAATTTTTTGTAAGGAGCTGAAGGAATGCAAGAACTACTTCGGGACGGTCTCAAAGAACCCTGTGTGAGTGCAGTTGCACCTGTAGTGCTGTGTGAATGCAGTTGCACCTGTAGTGCTGTGTGAGTGCATTTGCACCTGTAGTGCTGTGTGAATGCAGTTGCACCTGTAGTGCTGTGTGAATGCTGAGACCGAGAAAGAGAGAGATGGGGGGGGGGGGGGGTAAGATAGGATTATGACAAATTCAGGACAGTGTGTAAATGGTCAGGGTTGCATAGAGGGGAAAGAGGTCAATTGATTAGTAGTAAAAATGCTATACATTTTTTGTAAATATGGAAACATTTTGTTTGGAGGGGCATGTGTAACCAGTCCTAAAATAGTAGTCACTAATTAGCAGGTGACGGATGGTGGATGGAGATACTGGGGGCAGGGAGGGGAGAGAGAGATACAGGCAGTATGCTAGATGGTGATCCATAGTCATTGGAAACAGAAGACCAGTGCCAGCTGACACCTGCTTATTTACAAAGGGGTTAGTCAAGCAGTCAGCATCTGGGAGGCCACCTGCAGTGAGGTTAGTGAACAGTGATAACGTGAACAGTGGTAAAGTGAATAGTGATAAGGTGAATATGGATAGCAATAACAAGTAAAAGGGTCAGGAAGTATCTGCAGAGCAGTCTCCAGTCTGAAGCTGTCGGCGACACAGCCAACTCTTATATTGCCAGAGTTCATCTAGCACGCCATCACCACCTATGTAATCATTTAAACCACTCTTCTGCATGACCCAGTTACAAATGCAGAACTTTCAGTTCCACATTTTTAAAAAATCCATCTTTAGTTTGTCGAAGAAAATGACAAATCTTTGATTTTTAAATGCAAGCAGCCAGTTTGTAGTGGAAAGTGACACCAAAAAATTGATTGAGGTAAGGTTGTGTCTATATTTCTACTACACCATTAATTTTCACCTTCAAGTTTTATGCAATGTATTGCTTATGCCTGGCAATGGCTCACCTAACCTTTCTCTGTGCAATGATGATTAGTCTGAAATTTAGTTCAACTTTGCAAATAGTTGTTGCCGCTTTTTTGGGTGAAAAGTAGCCAAAATGCAGTGAACTAACATTTTTTTTGGAGTAGCAAATCCAAGCCTGCATGTATGCATTTACATTTACTTTTAGTATTTATGTTAGGGTTAGGGTTAAATAAACTTTTACCTTTTTCAGTTGTGACAGGCAGGATAGCTAACCTGGTTGAACATTCAGCTCAAAACTAGGAAGCCAGAGCTCAAGTCCTGCCCTGTAAGTGCTGGGCCTTACATAATTACTGGTAAGGCCCGAAGCTGTTTAAAGTTGCATGCAAGGGCCTTACTGGTAAGGCCTAGGTTTTAAAAATTCGGCACATCTTCCAGAAAGTAGTTTAAGGGAAACAACTGTGTTTGAATCAGCTCAGACAATTTTGTTTTTACGGTTGTTTCCCATTGACCACAAATCATGATTTTCACTGCGAAAAACGAAATTATTCCCATAACTCCCTCACTGTCTTACCACTGTCAAAGATGTTGGAGTGTTTATTTTCGAGAGCATGCACATGCTTGAAAACATGTTGTTGATCTGCTGCATTGTGAAGGGGACACTAGTGTTTCTCCTGTAGAGGACATGTCCAGCAGCGAAGACTTTTCTTCATCGGGTAGCGAAACAGATGAGAAAGGATGTGTCCAGACTTTTTTAAAATGAATTTTCACGTACCCTGTTGCTGCTGGATTTTTAAAAAACAGCAAAGTCCAGTGTAAGTAAAGTTTATTATGTTTTTATCTTTAAACTTCAGTTGGTTTCACCCTTCTAGCCCATATAGTTATTTTTTTTACAATTTTGTAAACATACCCCCAAAAAACATCAGGTACTCTCAAAAGGTTAAAAGGTGAACAAAAGGTGAACAGCATTCATTGGGTTTTTGATTGTGGGACTTTATCGGAAACAGCAAGACGAGAGAGCTCTTGAGTCAAGAAGGAGTGATAAACTTTGCATTCCTTGGGTACATCATAATTGTGAAACCACAGATTATTGCTATGCTACAGGTTGCTTCACTTAAATGTGGAGAACATTCATCACTTAGAATCCAAACATTACATCTCTGCTATTTTCAAATCTCTAGTCTCACTATAAACCACTGGCTTTTTGAGTACCAAGTCAGTTCGTAGTATTCTCTCTGTCTCAGCGATCTCGAATGGAGAGGAAAGTCTGTGGCAGTATTCTGCATCTAGGTCTTCTTTCGCATTCTATGTCACTTGTCTGTACAGCGTGTACCCTCATTTTCCTGCTCATCAAAGTCTTCACATTCTTCTAAAAACATTTCTTCCCATGTTTTGTTGCCATCTAACGGGGCCTCTGCAGTTTCATCTGGTAGACTGGGATCTGCTGAACACGGGTGGCTGATTTCTTCGTTGGAGATGAATCCTGCATTATCCATGGGTGTGGGTAAAACTGAACTGAAAATAATATACATATAAATGAAAAAAACAACTGACAATCATGACGTAGATGAACTTTGAGGCATTTTGATGAATGACATTTTAATACTATTATATTCAGTTTTGAAAAAAAAAAGGGTGGGGTTAGTAGTAGTAGGGGAGAAGACCAAGGATGTGAGCTGTGTACTGTAACAACAGATCACCTGGACTCTGAGTTATGCTGCTCATTTCTGTCACTGTCTATATATGTACTACACGGACCCCACAGCTCCATAAGGACAGTTCAATCGTTTACCATGTTCACAAAATGTTAAGCTTTCATTTTCAACATAGACTACACAAACATTTGGGTTCTCTATAGACTGCAAGAGTACAGAGTCCCACTGCATTTCCCACTTTGGTTCAGTGGTTCCTGCAAAACTAAGTCTAAAGTGTTGATCCACCCCACCCTCAGCTGTTCTATGAGACTCCTTTTCTTCCCTCCTATATTGATCAAACGACAACCCCAACAATGTACTGGCAGCGCTAGACACAACCGTATGCTGACGTATGCAATCAAGGGAGCCTATCGTACCCATACACGTAGCAAAGAGAGAGTCGAAAGTAAGGAACGTGGCAGATCTTCAAAAAAGATCTGCCATCCCTTTCTTTTAAACGACCCTAGTCTTCACACGGCTAGCCCCTGGTGTACCACGTGTGCATACAGCGAATCCCTAATTTATATCGTCAGCTCGCTCACTAAGCGTAAACTAACAATTGGGATTCGACACAAACACAACATAGGACAATTACATGGAATCCTCAGGGTGCACAATATAATAATTGCATACGTCAGCATACGGTTGTGTCTAGCGCTGCCAGTACATTGTTGGGGTTGTCGTTTGACGATTTTATAGCGCTCTGTCCTCATTTGTTCTTGTTTGATTATATTGTGCACCCTGAGGATTCCATGTAATTGTCCTATGTTGTGTTTGTGTCGAATCCCAATTGTTAGTTTACGCTTAGTGAGCGAGCTGACGATATAAATTAGGGATTCGCTGTATGCACACGTGGTACACCAGGGGCTAGCCGTGTGAAGACTAGGGTCGTTTAAAAGAAAGGGATGGCAGATCTTTTTTGAAGATCTGCCACGTTCCTTACTTTCGACTCTCTCTTTGCTACGTGTATGGGTACGATAGGCTCCCTTGATTGCATACGTCAGCATACGGTTGTGTCTAGCGCTGCCAGTACATTGTTGGGGTTGTCGTTTGACGATTTTATAGCGCTCTGTCCTCATTTGTTCTTGTTTGTTCTTGTTCCTATATTGATGCTTTTCGTCCTTCACTAACATATTTCACATTTCTTACCTGTCGCTACGTTCTTACCCTCTCACTACCACCATCTTTATTTTTTCCACTACAATACAAATGTTTATCCTAATGTATCCTGATGTTTTGCACTATCCTATGTTCATTTTATTCCTAGTCTTACTCCATGTTCCTTTTGTTATTTCTTCGCCTGCCTCTCTTCTGTTTCCCCTTGCAGTGCTCCCTTTCCACTTCCTAAACCATTCTTCTGACATCTGAGGTGCCACTTTATGTGCAGGTTATTCCTTACCCATGACCATCTAGAGAAAATGATATGAGACATCATGTTTGTGCACTCCACTAGTGATGTTCAATTCAGTCATGTCACTTGTTGCGAGGTTGAATGGTTTTTGCGTTTTTCAGTTATTGTGCGGTGGTTTAGGCAAATGTATTTCATTTGAACAAAACAGCCTTTTGACTGTTTGCCTAGGTGCCTTGCATATTTCTCCTTACGTGAGGAGTTCTGGATACTTTACGCTGCAGAGGAGAGCTTGAACTTCCAGCAGCTGTTATGGGGTCTTTCGGAGAATTATGCATGCATGTGACCCTTGAACTTTGGGAGGTGAGCAAACTTCCAGCCTTGCCAGCCGACTCTCTTTTGTATGTAATGTAGCACTGTCAGCCCTTACTACGAAGAAATCTTGTCAAACCTGTTCATACCTCAGTGTAATGTAAAACTTTGTTCTTCCACTGATTTCCTAAAAATTAAAAAAAATCAACAAGCTGTGGCTGATGAAAATTTGCAGAGATGAAAGACCCCTCTTTCCGATAAATAGTTATTATTGAATGATAACTTTAACAAGAAGTACTGGCAGCACTCACCATAACCGTATGCAGATGTAAGGGATGGCAGATCTTTCCTTTCTTTCGACCCTCTCTTTGCTACGTGTTTGGGTGTGGTAAGCTCCCTTGGTCACATGCGTCTGCATACGGTTATGCTGAGCACTGCCAGTACTTCTAGTTGGAGTTATGAGATAATGCTGGAATTCAATTCCAGTGCTTGTGATTTACTACGAAGAAATGAATACAACCTTTATTAAGAATTGCCAACGAAGTAAATACAATCTTTATTAAGAAATAACAGTTAAATTCTCTGCAGATTTAAGGCAAAAAATATGGTCTGCTACAATTTGCTAGTTTATTGCCTTTCTCTCATTTAAATTACTAAATAATTATTGAGTGGTGAACAATTACGGCACGCACCTGCCAGTCTCCAGTGTACAGCAGTAATTCTAGTAATGCCAAAATATATACAGTAAAAGAGGATTATAAAGTCTATTAAAATAGACATTTACTTCTTTGTCCTGCCTTAAATTGAAAAAAAAAACCCCCCAACTGAGCTGTTCCCCAGCAACCATAATAAGGATCTGGTGCGCCTGTAGAAATGAGTATCAAATGCTGCATGATGTATGAAAAAAATGTAATTGGCTATACGTATATATATATTGAGTGAGCACTATTCGAGACAAAGTAGAATTAGCAAAATGCCCAAAACAGGTTTGTCATCACCTACTTACACTTTCAATTTTCAAAATCAGCATAGCAATTTAGACTTTAAAAGTCTCCTACTTCAGCCATACCCAAGTCAAAATTTTTCCCTGCCAAATTCACCAGCCTCATTTAAACTTCTCCAAATTAAATGTGTGGTTCACACTGCAGAGTTTGAGAACAGCTTTGTAACGTAAGTGGTTTGGCTACAACGAAGTGTCTGGAGCAGAAGTTCTGGCACATCCAAGCTTGCCGCGCATGTTTCGCGCATGTTTCGCGCATCTAATTACGAAAAGGGGGCACAGATGGAGTGGGTGATTCAGCCAGTGCTGCTGTTTTGGACACTGAGGACTGGGTGCCAAAAAAGCAGCAATTAGAATGCCTTGAAATCTTTGGACAGTAAGATTGACAATAAACTAAGTTATACGAGTCTAAACTCTCATGATCATGATCAAGCTCAAAGGCATACTACAGATCTAGTTCTTGTTGGCATTCTCATGCTAGGAAGTATCCTAGCTGAACACAATGCTGATAATGATTGTCTGACGGTGTTTCTTATTGGTCTAATTCAGACTCCTAACACACAAGTGTCATCCAATTTAATCCAATCACTATCGCCCTCAGACTGGCCCGTTAATGGGGCTGATCACCTGCAGAACACAGACTGGAAAGTTAAAATACATCTCATAATGGCAATGCTGCGAGTGCACGCAATGTCTGTATCAGTAAGTCGGCGTATCATTATTGAACATGGCGTGGCTTACAACACCTGACCTAGTGAGTTCTGAGAAGTACAATCTGCATCCAAGACTAGTACACTAGTAGTACTAACGAGCTCTAGTGAGGCAAGATGCAGTATCGCATATATTAACCGGAGCCCTAATGTGATGGTTTTCCTTCATTGTTAGTATAAATATGGCCAGAAAGAAGAGTGTAAGTGGAATCAGTTGTATAAATCACCAGTCCTGCCCGACATTTTTATTTTAACTTAAAAAAAAAAACTCTTCAAGTGTACTTGGGGCCACTGTGTTCTAATGCCAACCCAAGAAAAGTGGTGTTGCTGCAGGGTGTTTGAGCAAGTGTGGAACAAAGTCCTGGAGTACAGGTATTGTTTTCACTGTTTGTATATCAAAGCTGATTATGTTAGCTTGTTAATTTTTTTTGGGGGGGGGGGGTAAGGGTCCTATAACCTTTCAGTGGTTGAAGAGTAAGTGGGGTGTTAGACCGTGTTTATAGCAGCGCAAGCTCATGCTGCGAAATATTGTCTGCAGAAAATAGATGAATAAAATTCTTTAGATTTGTCCATGCACTTTCAACATTTAATAAGGATAAAAATGCAGAGTATTTCAAAAGTTAAGCCTATGATTTAAAAAAACATTACTGTACACAAAATAAAATTGTGCATGTAGAAATTATTGGACTTTTATGCCCTTGGCATACTAAACCATACTAGAACACTAGAAGTCTGGAGAATTCCCAGTTTCCTCCGATGTCAGGTAATTTTACATTTATTTCTGAGAAAAAGAACTTCCTACCCAAGAACTCGCTTTCCTGGACCTGATGACAGCACATACAAAATAATGTCTGCATTGTGCTGTGTGAAATGGGGGTTATAATATTTGGATAGTGTTGATTGCATTGTAGGCCTACAGGGCAGTGAATCCAAGGATGTTCTATGAGAATTTTCTGACACATGAAACATGTTTTGAAGAATGTTGGATTGTAATATGATGGATTATTTTGCTGTAGTAGTGGGCTACAAAGAGCTCAGTAATGATATTTTGAAGATATCTGATGAAGAGAGAAGCCTTTGATAAAACAGCACATCTGTTCAGACACAAAATTGACAAGAAAAACAGGTGACTGCCGCTTGGAGGAAAAACCTTTTTTAAATTTAAAACAAGGAAACTGGACCAAGCTAAGACATGACAAAGACGAAGACAATCTACATGTTTCGGGGCACTACCCCTTCATCAGGACGACACAAAAACGACGGAAAAACGAAACCAGAAGAAAAAGACTTAGCTTCAGTAGATGTGGCGCATGGGCTGGACAGCAGGGTTAAAAAGAGGGGCAGCCAATCGCCAGGTGGGTAGGAAAGGGTGGGGGTGGAGAGGGGTCCGGGTGGAGAGAGAAGCGTTGGTAAGGGGGTGTCAGTGTGGGAGAGAATGTGAGAGAAAAGAAGTAAGAGAGAGAGGAGGTGGGGTAAAGAGAAAAGGAAGGAGGTGGAGGGTCAGTGTTTGAGGTTGAGTCCAGTGGTTGCCATGGTACCGAAATGGGTAATGAAGTAGGATTCCATATTCTTACGGTCAATGGAATCGCCCTTCATTTTCCAGATCCGAACCCCACCTCTTCAAACAAAACCCCCTCCTGGCATCTCGCAGGGATAAGAATCTGCGAGATCTTCTAGTACATTCCAAACTCAAAGCCACCACCACCCTCCCCCCATCATGCGGCTCCACCCCGTGCAATGTCTCCCGTTGCCACACTTACCTGAACACCAACATAACACTCCACACACCCAACATCACTTTTGTCATCAAGCGCCACTTCACCTGCACTAACAGCAACATCATCTACGCCATCGCATGCACCCTCTGTCCCACTTTATTCTACATCGGGGAGACAGAACGCACACTCAACACCCGCTTCACAGAACATCTAGCTGACACTAAATACTGCAGAAACACACCAGTTACACGTCACTTCAGCACACCCCCACACACAGCTGACAACATGAGGGTCTGTGGTATCTGGAAAATGAAGGGCGATTCCATTAACAGGGTTCCCACTTACTTCTCTTAACAAAATTCCCAACCTTTTCCCAACCCTATAGCTAATTTTCCCTACTGCAAACAAATAGCAGATTATGTTGTACAGTAATACATTAGTACAAGCGGTCTCATATACACAAACTAAAAAGAACTCATACTCACTTGAAGTTAATGTTGTAATACATTAGTACAAGCGGTCTCATATACACAAACTAAAAAGAACTCACACTCACTTGAAGTTAATGTTGTAATACATTAGTACAAGCGGTCTCACATATACAAACTAAAAAGAACTCACTCACTTGAAGTTAATGTTGTAATACTTTAGTACAAGCGGTCTCATATACACAAACTAAAAAGAACTCCCACTCACTTGAAGTTAATGTTGTAATACGTTAGCACAAGCAGTCTCATATACACAAACTAAAAAGAACTCATACTTGAAGTTAATGCACAACAGAAGGGTTGTGAAGGGTCTTGTATTTTGTGCGTGTATACGCACACCAGTGATATTTTAGTTCTGATATTAATTATAGTTTTAGTTTTTATTTCAGTTTATAAAATTTTTATTTTTAGTTCATTCTAGTTTTCAAGGAAGTCAACAATTTTTTTAAAATTCAGTTCTGTGTTTAAAATTATAGTTTTTATTTTATTTAGCTCTGGCCTTTTTACATATCAGTTCAAATTTAGTTTTAAATTTTTTTTAAAGATCACAAACACCGTCTATTGCATATTTCAATGGACATTATTTTTCAGTCGACAAAATACACTCAGTAAACGCAACTTGACTATCAAAGGTCTAACAGATAAGTGGCATGATTATCATAGTCAGCAAGATCAAATCTGGGCCGGCCTGAGGGATTTGGGGTCCCTGCTATGGATAGGTATTGGTGACATTCGTCTTTTCTGTTTTGTTTTC
>SMGT01007825.1:23211-54136 GCA_004794575.1 Lanistes nyassanus
CTTCTTCCCCCCCCCCCCCCAAACACACACCATTTTCTCCTCAAATTTAAATTTGTGAAACTGTCCTTAGGTGTTCGTGCAGCCCAACGCTACATGATAATATGATGCATCTAAATACAGCTATCAGTAAAACAGATAAGTGATAGGGTCTGGTTAATTTTCAACTTGCGTCGATTCTGATCCGACATATTCCTCGGGGCATTGTAATGTTTCTAGTCTCCAACACTCGGCGACAAACTTGACAGATGTTCGTACCACAAACTTATTTGGTCAGAAGGTCTGAGGATGACTGGCATATCGCATGTCAAATGCCAATATTCAGATTCACTGACGATTCACAGCTCAGGAACTTCATACCTTCATATCACAGTCCCCTAGCACGAAGATATACTGGGAACATCTAATAGATCTAAACCAGTTTGACATTTGCTTTTGAGGCTATGAGTTTAGAATTATTATAGATCTAACAATGTAAAAAATCTAGCGAGGTTTTCACCAGAAAATAACTTCAATCTATCCTGGTGCTAATCATTCGTAACTCTGGTTACTCTCCTTGCTCTAACATCCAGACAACATGCAAAGGACCCTACGAACCTTGCTCGTCTTAAGTGGGCTCCACTGTATTATTTCATTTTTGTTTAGGCCTAGGTACAATCTGTGGGTGAAAAGGCACCCCGTGTGCTGAATTTGGTGTGCAGATTTGTATAACTTACAAACCCACAAACTAACCCTCTTACCCACCCACATGAAGGTACATTTACAAATGCTGATGCCATGTAAATAAATGTCTGTTCTGTTAACCAGTCGCTACTTTTGTTTGGATTGTTGAGGTAGTGTGGAGATTTGAGCTGATCTACATTAGTGAAAAAGAATGCACACTCAACAGCCACTTCAAAGAACATTTAGAAAATATGATGCATAACACCTCAGTTTCACGACATTTCAATACACCCACACACACAGCAGACGACATAAGGTTCAGTGTCGTGTGGCATATGTGGTAACTCCACTAAACGCAAGAATATGGAGTCCTACTTCATCTCCCATTTTGGCACTATGGCGCCCACAGGACTTAACTACCCTCTCTTTTGGCCACATCCTTTTACCCACTTTTTAGTCCTCTGTCTATCTCTTTATTTTACCCATATTTTCCCTTTAGCAACTAACCTCCTCCCCACCCCTCCTCCCCCACTCTCCCTTCTCCTCCCTTGCTACCTGCCAGGCGATTGGCTGCTACTGCAGAGGAACATCATGATCTGATTGGCTACACACATAACCTCTTTTGCTTGCTATCTTTTAGGTGAACGCTGTCCTGACCCCGCATTTCATCTGATGCTGTACGATGCTGTATAATCTCACTCAGCTATGTGCCTGTTTTTTTCTTTGCCTGTTCTTATCTCTGTCTGTGTTTGTGTTGTCCTGACAAAGGGTAATGCCCTGAAACTATTTTCAATGTAGCCTGGGTCAGTACCTCTTTATTAACTTAGGTTTATTTCCAAGTGGCAGTCATGTGTTCTTTTTTTAAAAAAAATTATTCAAAGATGAAAGCTTCACAGGCCCCTTCTGTACTGTATTCGTGTATCACTTCATGATCACTTTATACTTCCTAACACTAGATGCTGACATCTTGTCTCCAGTAAATTATTTCTAAATAGTAAATAACTGTGCTCAATGAACTCATTCCCAACCTACTGTAAGCAGTATGGTGGCAGATACCATATGTCGATGCTCCGGACAGATTTTTATGGCAACTTTTAAAAGAGCTCACCATAAGCCAGTTCGATGGAAAGAGATGTAACTCATATTTTGAGATACCTGAACCAATCTTCTTTAGAGTTATCTCCCTCAGACCACAAGAGATTTTGTTGCAGTCACTTGGATACCTTTTTCAACGCAGCATTTTATATAAAATTCACAATGGATGGATTTCAGGTAGGAATTTTTTTTCCAAATCTTTCAGACTGCATTAGAATTATGTTTTTATCGCTGACAGTTTTTTTCCCCTACGTTTTTATAAGATACATAAAGACCACTGGGGAGGCCATGGCGTTTCTACATGGGGCAAAACTTTGTAGGTACGTATGGTGCATACAGTGACTACATCTAACATCAAATAGTAACATTTTTTTCTGCACAATTTTATAATCGTTTTGATGCAAGCAGCATTAATTTCAAACATCTGTCTCCACGTGTATACCATAGATCAAAATCTCTGTCGGGAATGAGTCAAAGATTGTGTCAAGTTGTAACCATGGAGTAATGGCAAGTACAAATTGGATCCCCCCTCCCCACCTGAAATTGTCTGGATGCAAGCTGACACAAATTCACCAAACTATGATCAAAGACATAGACTCAAGATATTTGCCATGACTCAATCAAAAAGATGAAAACATCTATCTTATTACTAACCTTAAGGAAGGACACCTGTCCCTTAAAGATTCAATGCCATGTGCATCACTAGTCACTGGGTCCCAGCCATGGAGCATGCGGCGCCATTTTCTTACTTGAAAATCCCAGGTGCGACGACTGCATGTCAGAAATTTGTCTGGGGTTTGGGGCTGTCCCTCCTTCCTTTCAGTTCTGCATGCAGAGCCAGACACACCAGACACAAGCATGGTTCAGCCATCACTGTACTTCCCCACTTGCCAGTTTTGCCTAAGACTGATCAGCATGCCACTGTTACATGAACTCTAATCAGCAAACAAGAAATATTTTGGCACATGCCACTGTTACATGAACTCTAATCAGGAAACAGGAAATATTTTGGGTGAAGTAATTTCTCCTACTTTTCTTGTGCCTAAACCTGACAGGTCAAAAAGACTTCCTGTGCCATCCTGAAGAAGGGGCCATGCCCCGAAACGTTGACTTCCTGAGTCTCACTTGGCCTAGTTCTCATGATTGTACCTTTATTACCCCAAGCACAGGGTTCCTTTCTGCATTTTTCTTTTTATAGATGACAGCTATTTACAAAAACTGTCAGAAAAGTCCTTAGGGTTTGTCAGTCAATACTAAAACCCTGCAAAAACATAAAATACCTAGTTTTGGGGCTGGATTTTCAGGAAATGAAAGCTACCTCAGGAAATGAAATGGCATAAGTCAATGCTTGTAAAACTTTAAGGCAAAAGTCCAGGTTAACAATCAGAGAACTGACTCAAGTAATACGTCTTCTGGCAGCAGCTTTTCCACCCATGTTGCAGGGTCCACTGTATTACAGACAACTAGAAGCTATGAAGATGCCCTAGTGGTCTTTACTGAGGAGCCAAAAAAGGAGTAACATTGGTGGATTGATTATCTTATAGATGGTTTCTATTCATTGCAATTCTCGGATCCTGAAATTGAAATACAATAGAACCCACTTATCACAAAATCCTGGGGAAGCGAGAAATCAGCTTGTGATAATCACATCTCATGCTAAGAGAATAAGGGGTAATTTACAGATTTCCATGTTGCGATGGGACCTTAAAAACCATTTCACAGTACAAACTTGGAATCTCATAAACCAGCCAAAGCCCAAATTCCAAGAATTAAGCGAGTACTCACCAAGTCGAAGTTTGACTGTAATTCCATGAGTATGTTTGACTGGAACGGAGGGCATCTGCCCCCCCCCCCCATTTATAATATTTCTCTCAGTTTAACACAAAATTTATTACAGGTCATCTCCGACAAGTTCAGGCCTCCTGTTATGACCTGTCAAAAATGAACCTGCACTTTAAAACCTGACAGCACTTCCAGCGCATGCATATCTCCGATACCCTCCATTCCAGTCAAGCATACTCATGGAATTACAAACAAACTTTGACTTAGTAAGTACTCGTTTAACTGTTGTAATTAAACCCTCAAATTACCACAAATATTATATATTCAGATAAACATTTTTACTACCCTGCTATCAAACCAACAAAATGTCATTAAAGAGTAAAACACATTTGGCTTGTCATTATTAAAAAAAATAGACCATTCAATGAATTTCGTCCTCCAGCTTCAAAAGTCTTTGAACTATCACCAATGGCAAAAGTAATGTGGAATGTCATTGGAAAATTATATATTTAAATTTTTAAAAAACTGAATAAAAATGTAAACTTTTCTTGAATTTTATCCCCAGGAACAATAGCAAGACAGCCACATTTTCTGAAAGAATGGTGCCCGTTTGAGTCATTTTACAGTATGGAAGGTCAGAACAGTTATGGGCATCCCATCAGCATAGCAGAAATGAATGTTTGCAACTGATAGACAGGGTTGTAGTGTTTAAATCCTGCATGCAGTACAAGCACTTGCTCTGTGTGGCCCCTGTGGCACCAGGGTTAGCTGTTGGGAGATCTCTCTACTAGATTCCTTTCCTCTTCCTCTAAAGCATTTCTCCTCTCTCTTCTATGACCCAAGCATATACTGCCCAGTGCCCGACACTCCTGCTGACAGTCATTAATCTCCAATTTGTAAATTTCCTACAGGCGCACCCTCCCCCTCAACCCGTACACCCCCCCCCACACACACACACAGACCTATGCAGAAACCCAGCATGCACTTCTTACAGGACTTTGGACAAGTAAGTATTGGGGTTTAACACCATGTCAGCAACTAAGACTATATCACGGTGGAACACAAGAGAGAGAAAATATCGGTAAAAGGAAAAGGGGGTCATAACCAGCTAACCCACTCCTTCCTTCTCCGTTCCGAGCCTCCACCCACCTGTGACCATTGTGCAACACCCTTAACCGTCCAAAACATTTTATTTTCTTGCTTGTGTTTTAGCTATGTCTGTCAGTGTCGTTTTTCTGCCCCTTTCTTCCCTGCCCTTTTTGCTGACTTCCTCCTTCTGCGATAATTGCCTTTTTGTGTGCCACCGGCTTTTATTCCCCCATTTAAGCTTATTTTTTTTGCCATTATTTCCTCCTTTTGGTTCCCAAACAGAGGCACGTCAGGACAACATCATCTTGCCGCACAGGTTCTGCACAGTTAACAGAGTCAGAGAGAGAAGGAAGAATAGAGTGGAGAATGTTGGAAGACAAAGTGTCCCAGTGGGCTTGCCACAAAAGAGTGGATGTAGGAGGAAATAAAAGGGTGGAGGTCAACAGAAGGCACTGGAGAGTGTCACGTGTTGGGGTCTGGTGGGTCAAGGAGATTGCACCATAGATTCCAGGTGTGATCCATCCTCGACTCTCCGGCCCTAATTAAGGTCTATTATTCCTTGTTCAAGCCGCCATCTAGCCGCTCACGTCATCACCAGCCCAGGTTAGGTTCCTGTTCACACTTCTGACCAGGGGTGCTGGCTGTAGAAGCAAGGGACAAGGTGTTACTCACCCTGAGGCAGAGCTGGGAAGGGACCGGTGCAGGTGTTAGCCAGGCCAGGTGCGGGTTACTTGGGCAGGGGAGGATTACGTATCAGGAGGAACCTGCTGATGCGTAGTATCGAGCACAGGGGGCTTTGATGTAGCCGATGGGTGTAAACAACCAGGAAGGGGAGGGGGTAGTTGTGTCCACTCTAGGTGTCCACTTAGGGGCGTGCTCTAGTAGTTGACACGGGGTGTGGCGTCTGCTGTCTCTGGCCTGATTGGTTAATATGTGTAATTGTCTTGTTGACCACGTCCGTGTGAATGAAAGAATCTATGGACGAAAGTTTAGAATAAAAGGACTGGTTTAGACAGTCGAATTATCTTCTGCCCAAAACATCCTGTGAGAGGACGTCTTACACCCAAAAAATATCCTGTGAGAGGACATCTTCAGCGAAATCTACAGTGAGGGCATCGTTAGCCTGAACTGCTGTGAAGAAGAGCTGCTGTGGGGAGATGTACGTGTCTCGTGGTACAACTTTGCTGAAGGCTGAAGGATTCAGCTGCAGAATTGAGGTGTCTCATTGAGTAGACCAGTTGCACAGCGCAAGGGACTCTGCGAGGTTGTGTGATACCTCCAGACTGGGGTGAGACTCTAGCAGGTGCTCCTCTGCTGTGGGAAACCTCTACACTGACCCGGTGGGAGAGGACTGCAGAACGTAAAGGAGGGAGACCGAAGACCGCTGACAAGACAACCGTCGGAAGCAGGGGGCGAAGGTCCAGCCTTACAAGGAGGCTGCCTGTAACCGAGCTCTTGGGGTGAGCTCAAGGGGCTGTGTGTCAGCCTTGGAGAAACGTCATATCCTCTGTGGCGTGTGTGATCGTCAGCATCGAAGTCTGCTGTTACGTGGAGGTGTTCAAGAGGCCTTCAGGGTATCTACTGGTGAACATATCCAAGGAAGGAGCGCTCCAACGTACAGACTGTCGTGCGGACTGTAAGAAGCATTCGGGAACGAATGTTGTGTTCTGTGAGTCTTGTGCATCACGTGGTCATTCTTTTCTCGTAAGCAAAGGCGAGATTGAGGTACGTGGTTTGTCATTGTGTGTAATGGCGAGGCGGATGACGTAGCGGTGGTATTAGATGTTATAGTAGACCTAGCTCAAACAGAAGGAAATTGCGGGACCCCTAGAGTTTAAACGAGTTGTAACATATATTGCCTTGATTGTAAATACTCGCTGTTTATATCAACAATACATTCTTCTTTTTTGTGTTCACTATATTAGTCTTTTGTTGTTCTTTATGGGATACTGTAGGTGGTGGGGGCTTGGCCATATAATTAAGAAATCATATTAATGAACTTTGGTAATACAGTGATAGTTCCACCTACGCACATGTCACACTCTTGACGGTGGTCGTGGAAGCGAGAACAGGAGACAACCCATCAAGAGCAAAAAGAAATCTCCCAGTTGTGACAGAGGAAGAGTCATGGGGCCTTAGCAGCCTGGTCAACACGCATGTTGCCGGGAATGCCAGCATGGCCGGGGACCCAGACGAAAACGACAACATTCCGAGAGCGGAGGGGAGAGAGACAAGCATGAATGTGGACCAGAAAGGATGGTTAAGGTGGTGAGAGGCAAGCGCATGGAGGGCAGAAAGAGAGTCGGACAGGAGCAGAAAGTTTTTCTCACCAGAGTGGCGAGCATGAGAAAGGGCCAGAAGAATGGCAGAAAGTTCAGCAGAGAAGACAGAACTGTGATCGGCGAGGCAAGCAGTGAGAGCGTGAGAAGAGCAAGAGGAGATGGCTACAACTCGACCAGTTTAGAGCCGTCAGTGAAGATGCGGCAGAAACCAGGATAGTGAGAGAGTAGTTTGTGAAAGTGGTGAAGATAAAGGAGATCAGAGGTGGAAGACTTAGAGAAGGCAGCAAGGTCAAGACGGAGGTTGAGAGGTGGCAGGGTCCAGGGAGGATCTGGAAGAGAGGGGAGGGGAGCAACGTGGGCAAGAGGGAGAGCAGACACAGACAGGTGAGAAAGAAGGTGGAGAAAAAGAGGTTTGGGCTCCTTTGGACGAAGATTGTACAAAGGAGCACGCTCAGGTAGAAAGATGGGTGGAATAAGCAGTGTTATCCTGATGCGCCCTCAGTTTGGTGGCATACCGGAGCATGAGACAGAGGCGGCGCAGAGAAAGAGGGGGCTCGCCAGCCTCAGCATACAGGCTGTCCACCGGGGTGGTACGAAAAGCTCCCAGACAAATCCGGAGGCCGTGGTGGTGGACGGTGTCGAGGCGTTTAAGGTAGGTGGGACGAGTGGAACCATAAACAATGCAACCATAATGAAGTTTGGAACGAACCAAGGAGCAATATAACTGTAAAAGGGTGGTTCGATCCGCACCCCACTGGGTGGGTCCAACAACACGTAAAACATCCAGCACCTTCAGGCATGACGCACGAAGGGACCGGATGTGGGGTAAAAAGGAATGTGTGCAGTCAAAAATGACCCCTAAAAATGTGACCTCGGGGACCACCTGGAACGGCAAACCATCAATACGAATGGTGGGCTCCGGAAAGTGGCCAAGGAGTTTACAAAAATGCACGCCAACAGACTAACGAGTGGAAAAGTTAAAACCGTTGGAAGAGACCCAACGTTGAATGCTATTACACAGAGCTGCAGCTGACACTCCAGGCAGGGAAGATACCTACCACGGACACACAAAGCAAAGTCATCAACATATAAAGAGACGCCAGCTGCAGAAGGAACTTATTTTAAAATGCCATCGATCTTGATGCAAAAAAAGGGTAGGGGACAGTGCTGCCTTGGGGAACACCCATGTCCTGAGGGTAAAAATCAGACAAACTAGCACTAACACGAACTAAAAATTGGCAATGAGCTAAAAAATACTGAATAAAAATAGGTAAACGGCCGCGAAAAGCAAGGTGGTGAAGGTTGACCAGGATGCCATGCTTCCAGGTTGTGTCGAAGGCCTTCTCCAGATCGAAGAAGACCCCCAACATGTGTTCCTTTCGGATGAAGGCATCCTGGACGAACGCTTCGAAATGAACGAGGTGGTCGACGGTGCTCCGGCCTCACCGAAAACCACACTGCAGCGAGGAGAGCAAACCCTCGGACTTGAGGGTCCAGACCAGGCGAGCACTGACCATGCGCTCCATAGTTTTACACAGACAGCTATTGAGAGAGACAGGACGATAGTTGTTGGGATCAGAGTGATCTCGACCGGGTTTGGGAATGGGGACCACGAGGGCCTCCCTCCACGTGGAGGGAAAGTCCCCTGAGGTCCAAACATAGTTAAAGATGTGGAGGAGAAGGGAAAGAGATTCTTCAGGGAGATAGGTGAGAAACTGACAGTGGATAGTGTCAGGACCAGGGCCGGAAGAGGAACACTGACGGACAGCTTGTGCTAGTTCAGAGAGAGAAAAGGGGAGATTGTCAGATTTAGTCAGAAGAAGAAAAGTTACAAGAAGTAGATTGGCTGGCATGCTGGAGGCGTTGAAAGGAAGGAGAGTACTGAGAGGAAGAGGAATTGTGAGCGAAGGTGCATGCAAGACGATTAGCGACATCGCGCTGGTCTGTGAGAATTGCATCGCCGTCGTGGAGGTGGCCAAACGGAACCGAAGGAATGCTTCCCCAAAAGGCGACGAATCGTTGCCCAGACCGTAGAAGAAGGGGTATAGACAGAGAGAGAGGAAACGAAACTCTGCCAAGCCTGCTTGCGCTGCTGTTTAAAAACAAACCCAAGCACGAGCTCGGAGGCATTTAAAAGAAAGCACATTGTCAGCAGTGGGACAGCGGAAAGCATGACGTTGTGCCCTCTTCTGCTCCCGCTAAATGGCCTGACATTCCTCCATGAACCAGGGCACGCGAGGGCTGCGGCGACCCTTGCCAATGGTAGGGATGGTAGATCTCGCGACTTGAAGTAAAACTTGGGTAAAAAGCTGGACGGGATGATCCCCGGCCAAATTAGAGTTGAGATTAAAAGCAGCCACCACCTGCAAAGAAGAGGAGAGAGGAATGGGGCTGTAAAGAAGGCGAAGATGGAGAAGGAGGGCGACACCACCAGAGGAGGGCAAGAACGGTAGGGTTGAGAGAAGAGATAAGACAGCGAAGGTCCTCATGGTTAGCTTGGATTCCCCGACAGTTCCATTGGATGATGGAGGACATGTTAGCGAGTTAGGCTAGACCGACGACGAGGGTGGACAGGAGAGGACGGAGTGGAGGAGGGGGCAGTATCCCCCATCTCCATGTCCTCCAAAAGATCACGTAGTGCCTGCCCCTCAGGGGGCCGGGATGTGTCTTTCGGACTATGGGAACGCTGAAGTGTGGAAGAAGGGGCGGGAAGCCTGAACCTCCATCCCGTTGTTGGCGAGAGCCAAAAAGCGTTTGTGTGAGGATGAGGCAGAGAGAAAGAAGAAGAAGGACGGGCAGCGGGCGCTCCCGACCCCCAAAGTGCGAGTACAGGCGTACTTCTTGGCAGACTGTGGTGTAAGTGATGGTGAAGGAGGCGGGTAGGCGGAAGAGGTGCGTGAGGAGGTAAAGCAGGGGGTGGATGAAGAGGCAGGAGTAGTGGATGTGCCCTGAGAAGTGGTGTGTGGTGTGGACTGTGAGAGGGGTCGAGAGCTCGAACCAGCGGAAGGAGGGGGAATAGAAACAGAAGACAAGGGGCGAGGGGAGTCCCCGACAAGCCAGGTGACATCAGTCTGAGAGGAAGAAGAAGTTGTAGGTCGCCGAGAGATGACGGGGGAGTAGGAAACAGAAGAGGTGGGGGAGGAAGAGCTAAGCACCCGCTTGCGGGCCTCGGCATAGGACAGCTTGCCCTCCATGCAGACCCGCTGGATGGCAGACTCCTCCTTCTACCGAGGACAGTCGCGAGAAGTAGCTGGCCACCGTGACAGTTTAAGCAACGACAGGGGTTGGAACAGTCAGAAAAGGAGTGCTCAGCGGCTCCACAACATGAACAAAAAGGGACAGATTTGCAGGTTTTGGTGCCATGGCCAAAGTGATGGCACTGAAAACAGTGGAAACGGTTGGGAACATACAGAGAGACATTGACCTTCAGATAACCAACAGACAGAACAGAGGGGAGTTTAGGAAAGCAGAAAGTAACAAAGTAGGTGTTGGTGGGAATGACCGCCCCATTACTCTTGCGATTCACGTGGCGAATGTTCGTCCCCCCCTGGGATTTAAGCTCGGCCTTGATGTCGAGTTCCAACATATCAGGCAAGTCAACACAGCGAATCATGCCGACGGAAGAATTCAGCAAACTGTGCACAGAAAGCTGGATAGGACGATCAACGAAGATCTTGGAATCCCATTGGCAAAGGGCATTTGATGCCTTCTGGGTTCCACACTCGACAAGAAAGGAAGTGTCATGGAACCGCTTGACAGACACAAAAGCAGAAGAAATAGAACTGAACCCCTTCTGGACAGCAAAATGGTCAGCTTCGTAACGGGTTTGTCGGAGTCAGCACCCTAAACAACAAGAAAACGGAACCAAGAAGGTTTGGCAGAGCGAGCAGAAACAGTCTGGTGGACCTCATCCTCACTATCGGAACTAACACAGGGTGAGAGGTGCCGCGTGCACGGCATAATTTTGAAAGCCATAGTTAAAAAGAGTAAAATTCATCTCTCCTGCTCCCCACCCACCATGGAGCCAAACAAGGGGATGCAGCTGAGCGGTACCACGAGGGGTATGTCCAGGAGGGCCGCACCAGGGCTACAGAAGAGATATACTCTGGCCAAGACAAAACAAAACCAGATTGACCCAGGCCGCAGCCTTCTAGCAAAGCTAAGGCACTGCACAACCAGCCGATTGATTGGTGTGGGCCACACCAACCTCCCGTCTAGGAGAAGTCCGGGCCAAAGAGGTGTGTTGGTATGATGAGCAGCACCCATCAGGGACCTCAAACCCCAGGATCCCATTCTCCCCCGACATGGGTCGCCCTGCATGGCAAACGCAGGGGGTCTAAAGAAGACCGCAGAGAAAGAAGAACCGTGGAGAGAAGATGTATGTGAGTGAAAGAAGAAAGAACAGGCCAGGGCAGGCAGAAAGACAGCACAGTAAAAACTGCAGAAAGCAAGGAGAGATTGGGGTGGAAAAGAAGAAAGGGAAAGGACCAGAGAGGCAGAAAAAGGAAAGTCAAAGAGAAAGGGGTGGGCCAGCTTAGCCACCCAGGCAGGGAAAGGCTGGGAGCTCACCCCCGGCACATGAAGCCGGGCCCGCAGGGGGTGGGAGGTAAATGGGTTTTCCAATAGTATAATCATTTTTCTATAGAGTTTCCTCCCTTAGACCACGAAGTAAACCACTTTTTTCAAATCTGTGAGGCTGGAACCACGCTACCTAGTTAGGTAAATGGCTAGCAGCCATTGTCGAACCAACCACTTCTCTGCAAGACAAGCAAGTAGTTCCCAGAGTTTACTCAAGATTACATCTATTTTTGTGTGTGGCTTTCATCCTGGATAAACTTCTGGCATCACTGGATAATTTCCACCAGGTGTTATGCATTACAAGTGCTGCAAATGACTGTAACAGCCGCGTGTTTGGTGTTACCGGAACATTTTCAAGATGCTGTTTACATTCAGACTGTTACGTAAGTCAACACAGTCTTCCACACAAAATCAGCAACAGACGGATCTTAGGTAGAAAAGACCTTTTTTCTTTCAATTGTTCTTTAAAACTGCATTGGAATTATGATCACTAAAAGTTTTTTTATATATTTTTCTAAAATCATCAGAAACACTCAGATGCTATTGAGTTAAACTTTGTCGTCTTTTCAAAGTTGGCTAAAATCCAGAACCAATGAGGTAACTGAAATTCATTGTGCACAAAACCCACCTTGTATACTGTTACATACGCAATTTTGGTCACCTGAGGACACATGCAAAAACCCGTTTCTCTAAACAAACCTCAATTCATGGTCGAAGTGAAACAAACCACAATTTCCTCCCATTATGAGGTGTATTGGCAGAACTGAGAATTCCCAAAAGTGATCATGTAAATATAAGCTGTGGCCTGCAACTTGGACAAAGTAATCGCTCAAATGTGCACAATTGGCACTCAGTGACTTAATGTCAGGATACAATTGGCCTTGACAAAAAATGTTGCCAGAATTTCGACTTGTGCTCAAGGCAATATCCCTTTGTTTCCATGCTGTCACTAAACATTCCCTTGACATTCTCTAGACACCACAGTTCTGCTTTTTCTCCCTCCATCTCTCTCTCATTCATACACACATGTACATGTACATACCTTGGGACCAGACTGAGGTAGTTTCTGTAGCCATCTGTGTTCCTGCCATAGTCTAAGTCCTTTTGCCTCCTTGCTAAAATGGCATCTGTCAGTTCTTTGTGCACAAGCTTGTCTTCCCTACTGCTAACATCACAAAAATTTTGTTAGCATCAGACACCTAGAAAAGCATTAGAAATGCATTGACCTAGCTGAATGAGCTAAATCAGGAGAATAGCTTTCTTGGTGGCCTCATGAACCAGAAAGTTTTTATCCTCTAGCTTTGCAGCCTGGCCAAAAAATAAAATGCCCCTACACAGTTATGTTAATTACTAAAACAAGTGATTAGCTTGGAGTAAAACCTACTGCCACCAACTACACAGTTACCTGTTTTCTTGGGATTTTTTAATCAGTTGAACCTGACAATGTTAACGTTCCACCCACTATTTTCAGCTTTATCTATGACATCACTGACCTTAGAATCCTGGCTGATTTCACCTGGGGTAGCTTTTAAAAAAACTGTCAGGGACAAAGGTGAAAGGAAGCAACCACTTGTACAACTTGCAGAAGCATTTAATATATGCTTTGGATAAAAGTATTTCACAAATGTATTCCCTTTTTTACGCTCACTGGGGCTGGAGGTGGTGGGGGGGGGGGAAGAGACTTGTGTATTGAGAAAGCTGCTCCTGACAGCCTGAAGAAGGTAAATAGTCATGAGAGGGAAAAGGCAGCCATGAAGGAACAGTCAGCACTGGCAGCAAAATAATAACTTGCACTTTGGTGATGACATAGCTGGCAATGAAAAAGAGCTCGCCAACTTGGTTGCATGTCTCGATAAGCCATCAACAGATTTTGGCAGGGAGATCGGCGCAGAAAAGACCAAACTAATGACCAATAACACCAATGGCATAAGCTCAATGCTGGAAGTACTTTCCAGAGTTGCACAGTCACCAGTGGTGTTCCAAGTCTATGGGACAGATGAAGATGTGGGAAAACTGAGATGCGTTCTTGTTGCCAGAATTTTTACCAAGGTCAGGACCATGAAAAGGTGGGTGGTCCCAGTACTTACCCATTATTTAGTTGCCATGGCTGACTGCCGACAGAGGTCAGGCGAATACCACAGTTATTATTCTTAACCCCAGGCATTTGAGCGTATGTTCAACCAGATTGGTTTCTACAGCCCTCAACTTTGGAACTCCCTGCCCTCTCACATCAGACACTCTCCTTCCCTTTCATCCTTTATTTTGGATAATGTATGTGCGCTTCTGTGTGTGTTTGTGCTTGTGTTGTACTTCATCACTGCTAGCCCATATGACACACACATGCAACAGCGTAAAAGCTCACTTCAAACGACAGTAACAAACCCACCAGCTTCAAGATTACCACAGATTACCCGATGAGCAGATGTCTCAGCCTAACACAGGCTGTTTTTGGTCAAGCTAAGAAAAGCCAGCTTTTCGTCAAACTTACACATTTAAAAAAAATAAACAGACAAGGACCTGTCTTCTTTCGTTTGTCAAACTGCATGTGAATGGTGCAAGTATGTACCTGCAACTACTGTCTGTCACTCCACCAGTCTTCATCCTGCGTCTGTCTGTCTGCATCCAATCTGTTCTCTTCTTCAGAGGGCTTCCCCAGCCACCAAGAATGCCTCTTCCTTCACGCCTGTAAGCACTGGAAGGGGAGACCCATTTGATACCATGATGATACATTCAACATGCATTTTCTACTTTTTTTTAAAGATTGTGTCTTTAACACTTTGCTGCTCAGCATGCAGAACCAGAACTATATGTCAATCACACTAGATCAACCTGATTATCATATGTTACCTTAGCTGAAAGCGAAAGAGTCAATTTTTACATACAGGATGATGCATATTGCTGACAAAAACAGTGTTTCCACCCACCCCACCCCACACACAGAAGACAAAACACATTAGTTTTATGGTCTGGCCAAATTGGAGTTTTTGTCAGCAATATGCATCATCAAAGTGTATGGTGCTGGTGGTCAGAACAACTGCTACTTTGTGCTCTGGCATCATCTCATTCAAATCAAGAGGAATCAAGTGTAACATATTTCACAGGCTAAAATGGCAGCCCCCAAAAAGGATCACTACCGTGACATGGTTTGGGAGCTCAAGAGCCTCACCGACCCAGGGAGCTGTGCTGGCTGGAGCCTTGTGCTCCTGGTAGGGCCACCCATGCCAGACAGGTCAAAGGGTAGAGGTCAGACTAAAAGTGATCCCTGGTCCTCCAGGTTGAGGATTGGACAATGGGCTAACAACCCAGTTCCATAAATAAGTCAAATGTTACGGAAACAGCAACAAAAGGAACCAAAACTACTGGTTGCAATGGGCTTTCAGAGTCATCACAAGATACTCAAATGAATGGCAGTGGTGAAAGCCACATGGAAGCTACTGTTAGTAAGTGCTAATTACAAATAACAGGAGTAGGCCCAAGTATTAAGCTCAATGTATGCTTAGCTGGACAATGCAAAGTTAAGTATATGAACACGAGTTCTTCACCTTGTCAATCCCATGGATTATATCCCCTTAAGAGGTGAAACAGAACTCTTTAGTGGCTGAAAAGTCTACTATATTCTTGTTGTGATCTGTCATTCATGCTACTGTGTACGAAGTTTAATTCAACTCGGCACAATCGATTACTTAGATAACAGTATATTTAAAGAACGTGTTTCGCTGAATTGGCATCAGTATAATCATACAAATAAAATCATCAGCTATAAATCAGCTCAACATTAAATAAAGATCATACCAGAGCATTAAGATCAAAGCTATATTCAGATCTAGTCTGAAGATTTTGTCACTGACTCCGAAACACAAGAGGTGTGGATGCCTTGTGCCACATAAAATTGAAATAGAAAACTATTTATGAAGTATAAATTTGAAGGCAGTTGATGCCTTTACAGGCTGTTACATGACAGTCGGGGGAGATCGACCTCTCATGACCACCCTCTGTGCATCCACCTTCACTATGACAGGCCAAAATGTCATAATCGTGTTTGTAAGTTCTCAGCACACCCTCCCCTAGCCCTACAAACCCGCTTTACTAACCCCCAAATCTACACAAAGTTTAAAATGTGGAGAGGAAGGAAAAAAAAGGGGGTGGTACAAGCATGAGTTCTGAACCACAACCTTCAACTTATGGAGCAGTCTACCGTTTACAGCTGTTTCCACCAACTTAACCACTCTGCTACAGATTGGCTTGGCCAAAAACATTCATTTTAACCAATCAAGAACAAATGAGGACAGAGCGCTATAAATCGTCAAACGACAACCCCAACAAAGTACTGGCAGCGCTAGACACAACCGTATGCAATCAAGGGAGCCTACCGTACCCAAACACGTAGCAAAGAGAGAGTTGAAAGTAAGGAACATGGCAGATCTTAAAGATCCCTTGATTGCATACGTCAGCATACGGTTGTGTCTAGCGCTGCCAGTACTTTGTTGGGGTTGTCGTTTGACGATTTATAGCGCTCTGTCCTCATTTGTTCTTGATTGATTATATTGTGCACCCTGAGGATTTCATGTAATTGTCCTATGTTGTGTTTGTGTCGAATCCCAGTTGTTAGCTTACGCTTTGTGAGCGAGCTGACGATATAAATTAGGGATTCGCTGTATGCACACGTGGTACACCAGGGGCTAGCCGTGTGAAGACTAGGGTCGTTTAAAAGAAAGGGATGGCAGATCTTTTAAGATCTGCCACGTTCCTTACTTTCGACTCTCTCTTTGCTATGTGTTTGGGTACGGTAGGCTCCCTTGATTGCATACGTCAGCATACAGTTGTGTCTACCGCTGCCAGTACTTTGTTGGGGTTTTATTGATTTTAACCAAAAGAAGCTGCTTCTCATTGTTGTAGAACCAATTTTGGGAGTTTCTTTCAAGCCACTGCGAAAATTTGAAACAAACCTGACAAACAGGTACATGACATTTTAGCATCATGATATTATCAATCCCTATTTCTACAATAAAAGCTGGTTGTGCAGATAAAAGAATGTACTTCTCGAGTCGTGTGGATAGTCAATTCCTTTGCGATATAAGACGCAAAGAACTCGTCTCATGCAACTCTGCCCTCATCATATGTGCATCTAGTTTGCGGCGAGCCGTAAAGGAACAACAAAAAAGAAAACCAATTCTCGTTGTAGGTCAGAGCCTGAATTTGGGCTCGAGTTACATCCACACACATGCCGGTGCTGGGGCGGCCACTCGTCACACAGAACTTGCGCCTATGCGCGGCACTATGTAGTGTGTTGGTCTTGCGACAAATGTAACGTCGGGATCGGGGGCACAAACTGTAACAAAGCAGCGATTAAATAGCTCTTCCTGCAGTCCGCACGAGGAGCGAATTGCTCTCTGTATACTCGATTATGTCGTTGAAATCGATCTATGTACATTCGATGAACGACGGCAGCAACTAACCTGCTTGCTAAAAAAAATAGGGACTTGGAGGCACTCCGACCATCCGCTAGATTTGCTGGGGTAAATTTGAAGTCAGCTAGCGAACTATACGCATGCGTACGCGTCAGTGGTTACCGTGGTAAATGTGGTGCGAGGATTTGAATCGCAAGTTATTAGTTAAATTAGAATCTTTCTTGATCTCAGCATTTGGGTTAGGTTTGGAATATGGTTTGGGTTAGCATTACCGTTTTGCCACTCTACGCGCGCATGACCAATCTGTATGCCGGACCGAATTTCTTGTGGCACGGACCAACGTAGCTACTGACAGCTAAATAAATCAGTAGCTGAGTTACTCAGTGAGTAGGTGTTGAGCAACCAGCTAGGCCTTAAATTAAAGACCAACGAACTACAGCACTTACCATTTCTCTTCTTTTATTTGTTTTGACTTGGACTTGTACATTTCTTTTGCCTTTTCAATATAAAATTTTACATTTAATGAGTCTTTCTTGATTGTACCAGCAAATCGTTGGAGCACCCGATCAGAAAAGGCGCCATTACTGACGCATGCGTATCACATCGTAAAATGTTTGAAAGAGCGAAAAAATTAATTGCGATTTCCTTGAATTAAAAAAAGCAAAGAAAAACAACAACAAATGCGATGGAATAGAGTTTCTGGAATATTCTTTACTTATAAGTCGTCAGCACCTAAAGGATGAGGTCCTTTCTGATTGGTTGATACAGTGTTTTGTTCAAACGTGGTGGCGGTGGATCTGTGTCTGGGCACATCCTCAAGCTAGGTGGCAAAAATTTCTAGGATGGTACTTCTTATTTGACCTCCTCTTAAACATTGCACAAAATGGCTCAGAGAGCGTGTCACTCTATTTAAAGCAAAAGTTTTAGTGACCGAAATGCGTGGATTTATGAAATTCGCTTGAATACTAACAAGATTGAAGACCAAGCGTCCTGACGACGGGCGGCAGTGATGCCACAGTGACAGTCTTTTAAAAACTAAGAACAGATGATCAGCTATTCTTGTCATTTTAGAATCTTCGTCTAAACACCGACCTCAAGGAATATCTTTTTGGTGTTACTATGTATTTGTAACTCGAAAATGTCTAGACGACCACTGAAGTTAATGAACCGCAATCCGCAGCTGGAGTTCGTATTTACTCCTAAAGCAAGATCCAGCATGTCTGAGGCAAGACAAATAGCAGGTTCTGTGCCTTGCGGCCTCAATTCTCCAATGACCAACCTGGCGATGAATCTTAGCGAATTGTCAACTGGAAGGCAAGTATTCACAATCACAACTAGTAACAGTAAAAGAAAACAGTGTGAAACTGTCCATTTTGCATTAAAATTTATATGGTGTCATCTCAGTTTGATTTTTAATGAACGCTGTGCACTCAGCAAAAAAATGTTTTGTTGCTGCCTATGCAAAGTATTCTGGTAAACGCAGGTGAAATATAGCCTGAACTGCTTTGGCTGCCTAAGTTAACCATTCGCTTGATTAGGCTGCTTCATGTACAGTCACAGCAAGGTAAATGTATCTAACTCAGTAACTGGTTGTCCAAAAACGTTGCACTTACCTGGCAGTTGCATTTAAAAGTTGATGATTTCATGCCTAACAGTACTGTATAGGTACATCTAAACATAGAAGAGAGTACGCTTATAGACAAAAAGCACTAATAAAGAACAAATGAGGACCGAGCGCTTAAATTATCAAATATCACTCCAACAGGAAGTACTTGAAATGCTCAACATAACCGTATGCAGACGCATGTGGCCTTGGTCGCATGCGTCTGCATACCGTTATTTTGAGCGTTGATAATTTAAGCTCTGACTGAAATTCCTGATGCCATGATGGTGCCCATTGGGTCAGAACTGTTTCCAGTGTGGCCAAAGTGCCACACAGTTTGTTAATGCCTGGCTGACGAATGAAGTTCCTGATGGTGTCCACTGGGTCAGAGCCGTGTCCAATATTGCCATTGTGCAGGGTTGCCAACTATTCTGCTTTGCGCAGAATTTGTTACGCTCGACCTTGCTGTATTCCACTTAGTGCCAATATATTCCACTCAGTAGCTTATTCAACAACAACAACAACAAAAAAACCTGGTACACGATACCGCAGTACGAACACTCCTACTGCCTTGTTCTGAGGCCCATTTCACAGAAGTTGGGAGGCTATGTTTTCGTGAGTGACGTAAGTTAGCAGCAGTGGTACTTTTACGACCGTGTCAATAAACAACCAGTCCGAATCAAGTTTGCAAAGCAGTTCAGATTCTGCTTGAAACGGCGTCGAAAGAAGAGCATGACGATGCCCAAGAAAAAAGACTTGACCAAAAATATGACAAACACAGTTAAAAGTACCTGTAATTAAATTACTTTTAATGAGATGATCTAAAATTAGACACAACTGTTTATTGAATAAAACATTCAAGTTACCTATGTGTTGTGCTATACAAAGAGTTAAGTACATGTATAGTCTTCTGTTGCGCTGGATTCCTCTTTGTATTCCTTGGGGGCTGGCAACCCTGCTTGTGGCACACAGTTTGTTGATGTCTGGCTGCTGAATGAAGTTCCTGATGGTGTCAGTTGGGTCAGAGCCATGTCCATTGTGGCCATAGTGTCACAGTTTGTTGATGTCTGGCTGCTGAATGAAGTTCCTGATGGTGTCAGTTGGGTCAAAGCCATGTCCATTGTGGCCATAGTGTCTCACTTTTGCAGAGGCAACTTTTAGAATTGGCATCGGTTGTTGTGGTGTGCCACAGCTTGGGAAACCTGTAATGACTGATTTGGGGGAGGGGGGCAAGGTGGTGGTGGAGGTGGGTGTCCATAGACTGGTTTTTTTCCATTGTCAGCTTGATTTGTTGGTTACTGCTTCCTACCTAGAAACCTGATAAGTAATAGTAAGACCGAAACAGCAAAAGTGAAACTGGAAGTATAACTATAAGTAATGGATTCCTTATAAAGTCCTATAAAAATAATTATTGTAAGTAAGAAGGCTGGTTCTAAACTTTATACTAAGGCATACACTTAGATGCAATAACAGTTCCTTCCAACATGGCCTCCGCCCCTTACCTCTGACTGCCTCAGTGGTCTAACCATTAAAACATGTCTTCTAGGAGGGAGGTTGGTGGTTCACACCCTGGCTGTCATACTTAAAGGGAAACTTAACCTTAGAAGTAACCTGGCTTGAATTGATGAGTATTGATGTTGTGTCTTTTTAACCCTAAATTTCAAGCTACAAAAGAACTGTTCACTTTCAACCCAGCTTTTAATGCCGCTCATCGGCCTTACATGGAAGCCGCCATGTTGCCTTGATGAGCGACGTCAGTTACCCAGGCAGGGAGAAAGCTACTGTAGCCCGCAGCCGACAGCGCTCAAAGCAGCATCGTCACAGATATCGGGCAGACACTTTTGTTAGTGACATCGCGAACATTCGCAAGATTATTTCCGTTATGGATCTGGGAGTTGTAGCTTACACTTATGACCCAGAACACACAGAGGAAGAACTACAAAACCAGGAAAGTACCGATACTGAGTAAGACGAGTAGTGCTGTTGTGACTAGTATATTTACATAGGTGTCCTTTGTTGTGTGTACGGGTGTGTCCATGCACACATGCATGCATATACATGCATTTGTTTTCAAGTACTTTGTATTGCTATACAGGCCTTGTAGGCCTTACATATGGCATATTTTAAAAAATCAACCATACTGTATGCATTATTTGTATATACCTATTTAAGTATTTTCTATATTTACTTAAATAAATAACACTTCATACAAAGTATATCATGATTAAAAATCCGTAATATTTTATATCATTACCATTAGTTGTTTAGCAGTAAAAATGTGAATTTTTTTTTATTTTACCCGCGCTGTCTGTCGTTTCGCTCTCAGCTGTAATCGTCTTTTCCCACTCTCAGGCTCAGCTTCCGTCTGGTCTTGCCTTACTGCAATGCCTTTTACATTGGCACACTCATAAAATGGTCCTCGCACACAAGGTGCGATTTGTGAAATTTATACTCTTTCGCACGACGAGGCAACTTGGCGTTCTTTAAATTTTCCAGCAACTTTTTACATAGTGCATACAAATCTTTTCTTTTGCTGGATTCGTAATCCCCAAAAAAGCTCTTGTGGCTTCCGTCTACATTAAACGATTTGCACTGTTCGTTGAAACAGCCGAACGCTTTGTACTGTGGCATGTTGAAGAATGCTTCTGGGGAACTCCACACCAGACGACAGCAGTGATATTTTGTATTCATTCGAGAAAGAGTACCACAACATGGCGACGTCCGTGTACCACTATTTACCGAAATTAAAACTTGGATTGTATTGAAATAGTACCGATACAGCTTGAAATTTGTGGCTGACAAGACTCACAATATCAATATCTATGAATTCATCTCAAGTTGAGTCTAGGGTTAAGTTTCCCTTTAAAAACTGGCAATCTAGTAGCTGCCCTGCCAGATGCCTTGCACTGCAGGGAACGGCACTAGGATTGGTTGCCCCAGTGTCAGCATAATGTGACTGAAACCTGTAATGTGATGGCAGTCTCAGTGTTAACACATTAACTTGTCTCAAACAACACCATCCAGAAATGCACCTCGTCTGCAACTGGACATTAAGCAACAAAACCAAACCAGCTACAGCTACCCATGCACCCCCCACAACTCTGGCCTGACGTGCTGGCTCTGCCTATTGCCCCTAAGTGTTGATCAACTTTTTGGTAATGCAGAAAAAATGGATAAAGATCTGGTGGTTGGGGTAGAGAAATCATTAAAGTAACTAAATGTGAGGGTATTTTTTTTATACTTTTTTTAGAAAAATGCTCAGACTTTTTCTTGAATTTTAAAAAAATGTGATGGTAATTGTAAATTCAAATTGAGACTGAATTTGTCCTGTTAGAAAAGCAGGAAGAATGGCTTTTTATTTCTGATTCTCAGGTGTTTTATTGTCCTGCCAGGGTTACTCCAAAACGCAGACTGTCTCTTTCAGCTGTTGATACTCCAACCAGTGGCACAACACAAAGTACCTCAGACACTGTGCTGTCTGTAGAACCAGGTAGGGGGATTTATACATTCATGCTTGTATGTCATTCCTGTTCCTCCATATTGGTTTTATGCTGTCAGTTGTATATTTTAGGTAAAAAAGTGTTGTGGTTAAGGTTGCATGAACTACAAATTAGGGTGCCTAGGTCAGAAGATTTGTATTGAGAGCCCTTATAGAAAGAAAGGGAAGCAATCCATATATGCAGGCCTACTGTTTAACTCTTTGGCCCCTCTTTGGCGGCGTAAATGAGCTTAGAGGACGCGGTGTCGACAAACTTACGACGAATTCAAAACTTTGCAGCGACGCATTTAACGGTGTAAGGGAGGTAAACCTTATATTATTGTGAAGCTCTATCGTCGGTTGTTTCCCCTGCACTGTCTAAATGAGTTTCGGAAACAGTTTCGGCTTGCCAAACGAGGTTTAGTGTAGTGACCCTTCAGGTCTACTAACTTCCGTCGTTCACACTGGATCTACGGGTTTAATTTGTTGTGTGTTGTTTTGTGTGCAAAAAGTGACTGTATTTGGAACCAAATAGTAAGTAGTATTTAATATTTTCAACTAAAAAGTATTGTTTCCATTGTGTTGCCGAAGAATAGATCTTTCTAAATATGTAAAATATATTTCTGTGAGTGTGGTAGTTTTTAAGCGGTAATTTTTTTTAAACGTTAAATCTATGCGGCCTCTATGCGGCCTCTATGCGGCCTCTGGGGTTGCTAGCCCTGCGGGTCCCTACGGGGCCAAAGAGTTAATTACCTCGCTTGTGGGTTTCACTTGCACAATAGCTTGTGAACAGACTACAGGCCTTTTTTGGGACATGTGACATTGTTGGGAAGATAAAGTGGTTTTGGTAGGGTAACCTTAATCACAACACTTTTGAGGTCTGTATGAGTAATGTATTTTTCTATATATGTGGTTGTGTAAATATGGTGGGAATGTGTTATTACAAATTTTGGTAGTTATTTGCAAAGGTTTGTAATTGTATACTTGTGACTAGTGTTGGGTGTTTGTAGAGCTTCAGTAAAGGGACCAAAGCTGTACCAGCAAGGCCATGAAAATAAAACAAAATGCAATTGTGTACATATGTAGGTCTGTACATGTAGAGTCGTTTTGCCTCCACCATATAGGAAATCACCTCCACAACCTAACCACCAACAGTAGTGGTGGATGAATCAGTTCAGATTAGTGGTTGAACCGACTGCAGTTGAGGCTTAGGCAAACTAGCAAGTAGGCAGATCAAGAGGTTATCAAGAAATAAACCATACTTTTGTTAAGCACTCAGAAAATCGGATGAATTTGCAATGCCCGTTTCTAAATTAGAGAAGGCACAATTTCAAAGTTATGATGGCTGTATCCCATAATGCATTCCCTTTTGTATGGCTAATGCATCTATTATACTTATAATATGAAACAATATTGCTTGGATAACAGACATTGCTGACAGTTTCAGGAAAAACATTTGATGCAGTGACACTGCCCCCACCCCCCTCCAAAAAAAATCACTAGCAGTTCCAGGGGAAAGATTTATTTGGTTATAGACTTTGCTGGGAGTTTCAGGCAAAGATTTTATTAGATGTTAACGTGTTGTCAGCCAAACATGGCAGGTTATGCAGGTGGTAGAGTTGGTGCCTGTCAGCAATTCATGAATCGCAGTTTAGATTAGTAGACCAGTTCCTCGTGCAGGAACGTGCCAGAACACCTGGCAGGTTAGATGACATGGAGCAAGTCAACAAGTCAGATAGACATCCACCTGATACCACCTGTGAAGGTGGGGGCACTTGAGGGGGTAGATCACATGACATAGAGTGTGCTGCAGAGATGGAGGAATATAAGTGGGAACCCACAGCCAACAGGAAGATACGATAGAAGATAGAGAGAGGGTGTGGGGGGGGAGACTTGCTCAGGGTTATGCCCAGACCTTGGGGCCTGTTCGCTTGGCCACTGGACTTTTAAAGTCTCGGCCACTGGGAGCTAAGGAGAGACGTAGCATGATCAAAGATAGAGGGGCACAGTACAAGGTCAACCACAGGGTTGGTTCCTTAATGCACCTCTGGTGCCGCTGCAACAGCAGTCAGCAAACCAGGAGATGCAACAGAGTACTTGTAGATTGACAGTAGAGCACGGTACTGTCTATAAGCCAGCAGGTGAGGCTGTGTCCAGAGAGGGGGAGAGAGGAGCAGTCTAGGTAGCCACTAGACGTTTTTATAAAATTAAGTATAGTAAAACCTGCCTTGTATGCCCCTTTTTATAAAAGTAAGTATAGTCAAATCTGCCTTGTGTGACCCCCCACCTTGGGAGGAGCTGTCTAGGTAGCCACTAGATGTTTTTATAAAAGTATAGTAAAATCTGCCTTGTACGGCCCCCCCTGGGAGGAGCTGTCTAGGTAGCCACTAGATGTTTTTATAAAAGTAAGTATAGTAAAACCTGCCTTGTACGGCCCCCCTGGGAGGAGCTGTCTAGGTAGCCACTAGATGTTTTTATAAAAGTAAGTATAGTAAAACCTTTCTTGTGCGACCCCTCCCCCGAGAGGAGCGGCTTTTCAAACACCAGTGACTTTAGGGACAAAACCTGGACTTTGTTTCCCGAGGGGACAACTTTACATGTTTTTCATGTCTGCACCAGCTTCCCCCATTTTTTTAAATACATGGGAGACTTCACATTCTTAGCCATGTTTTTGTACTGTACTTCAGAGCATGTTTTGTGCCTGTGCATTTTTTGGGAAGGCTACATCTTTTGTTTATACACTCCAATTTTTTTTGGGGGGGGGTTGGGGGGATGTTCAAGAGAAAGCACTTCTCATGTCAGCTGGAAAGTGCCATGGTGATTTTTATGGCATCAAATGGGTGGCTGGAATCCTGGCAGAAAAGATATAGTGTGAAATTTTCTGCATTGTGCCTTTTTCACAGACATAATGAAGTATGCTTTGTAAATATAATAGTGTGCACAAATCTGGTTTGTTGTTGGTACAGCAGAGAAAGAATGTTGCATAGTGAGTGGAAGGTGATGTGTGGGGGTAAAGCATCACAATAATTAAGCCTGATGTAAAGTGAGTTTTAACCCTTACAGTGCTAGATATAATGAAATACTCACAGAAATTGTGCTTAAAATCAAAGAATGCATAGCTGCCACTAGCTATACTGAGTTTTGGGACTTTTGGACGCCCAATAGTTATACTTGGTGGGTAACTATACCTTTTTGGAAAGTAGAGAGAATATTGAATATAAAGAAAAGTCTCAGAAGACCGTACCTTGAATGTAGATGGATATATTTCACAAAATGTATCCAGCAAGATGTGTACCATTATAATCCAGAATGTCTGCAGCGTTATTTGAAAAGGTAGAGTAATTTGTTTTTAAAAAATTGGAAAAACTATACTGCTAGACTGAACGCATTTGTCACGTCCTGCCATGCAGTTTCTTTTATTCCCAACTGGCAGCTTGACCAGGTCATGTCCTATGGGGGGGGGGAGGAGCAGCTTGTGGAGGTGGAGGGGGCAGTGGAGATTGGGGGTTTGCTCTGGCAGCCTGGATGTCAGCAGGTGTATGCCTGGATGTCAGCAGGTGTATACCTAATACCTGTTGCGCACAATTTTATATGGTGGGTAATAGTTGCCAGCCTTGCTGTCCACCCAGACACCATGAACACATATCTGAACAGTTTGGGGATGTCACTGGAGTTTGTATGGTAAATGATGTTAGCTGTCACGGACAGCTCTGCCAAAGAGAATGTCACCTCAGTTGTCCACTGCATGATCCTTGTATAACTGGAAATCACCACAGTCCACTCATAGTGCCTTGTTGTACATAACAATGTTAGGCTTCTGGACCTTGTTGCCCCTCCTGTTTTGGAGTTAAGCCAGCTTTGGAAAATGTTGAGACAAGAACAGGCTTTCTCTTCCCATCCTGGTAACCAATGTACAAGAATGTACCTTCCCGTCTTTCTGAAACCTTGCTGTTCCTCACCTTGTGGTGATGCAGTTAGAGCAAGGCCCCTTCTGTGTGTTCTGACAGTGCCAGTAGCAGTCGTATGCTGCTCATACAGTCAGGGTCTGAAACAGCACTGGTGATGAAAAATGGTTGTCATGGCCAAGATCATGCCCTTGGTTTAGATATTCTGCATTGGGCAATAGGTGCATAACAAGCATACGTTGCACCATGGGTATTTGCAGCATTGTCTGGATTGTGTGCATCTTTGCAGAGTCAAACCTGCACAAGTATCCATTTGTCTTGTCAGAGAGGCACCACAGCTTGATCCCAAATCAGGCATAAACTGGCGGAGATGAAAAGTCTTCCCCTTGGACCCAATCATGCTCTCATCAGTGGAAATGTCCTTGTGTGGATGATTATGATGCAGGAACTTGTTTCTGTTGTTCTGTTAATGGTTGGATCTTGTGTAGCTTGAAATGTGGACGGTGTTGATCTGGCATGTTTGAATTGTCCTCAAAATGTAAAAATATTAATGGGAGCTGAAAATGGTCTCAGGAAATGTTCTTTGAGGACCATGGTGTGTTTTGGCTTTTGTGTGATGAATCCCAGCGTGCCTGCAGGCTTGGATTCCATATTAAACCCATATTTAGAATCATGCCAAGGAATGCTCCGACTTCCTCATCACTTGTCTGGCCCTGTTTGATCCACTTTGTGGATTTTTAACTGAGGACTATTCAGAAGATGCTGATGACGATCTTGCACCCACTGCTCAGCATAACGGTTGGTGTCAGTCACAATGTGGCCCACATAATTTGAAGTAAAACATGGGTTTACATAATCAGTTGATCTGGCATCAGGAGGAGGACCTTCCTTGGGACACCAGTAAAAGACACAGGATCTGGGCCAGCATCTTCTCCAGTAATGGGCAGCCACAATACAAGCTTTCCACTGGTGCGTCTCCCACTCCATCGTTGTCCCCACCACCGTCCTCATCTGTATCCCCTGATTCAGGATCACAACAGGCAACCCACTTAACAAGAAACAAAGTACGTTCTTAAACTCAAAATTCCTAGTCTTGCTGATTTTTACCACAATCACAAATAGATTGATCACCTTACTGTACCACCCACTTCTCCTCCCTCACCATCTGCCACCCTTTTGTGGCAGATGACGTAAACAGATTGAACACTGTCGCGACCCCCACCCCTGTCCAAGTCAGACGACCTAGTGGGAGCATGTGCTTGTGTTCTTTCACACTCCTGTCATTCAAACAAGACTCAACACTGGGTAATATAAATAGGACCCACCACTATTTATTACTACCCAGGACCATTAGATGTTAACTTCGTACCTTTACTATTTCCCTTCAGTATCAAAACAATCTAGACAGCATGCCTCACTCTGCATCAACTACGACGATAATGCAGGATCACACCATGGCTGTCCCACTGACATGGTTGCTGCCATATGTGACACAGTCAAACTTGTATCACCTTTAGGCTTGGGCGCACTCCCACACGCACCGGTCGACCTTGTCATGAGGTCGCATGCTCGCATCTTCGCTACTCTCCTTTCCAAGCTCCAGTCCACAGGTGTCGGCTCTGGGGGTGACGCGTCCTGCGATGTAGTCGCTCTAAAGGGGTCTCCTTACCCCTACCTGGAACTCCTAAGTTTGCCTTACTTAGTACTGTATCCCTAACTTTGAGCTACACCTGCCACCTTGAACATCATGTGTCCTTTCCTTCATGGGGATAGCACCCTGTACTTACAAGTTCAGTTCTCTTTTTACCCATTACTTTCCGGTTACAGTTTCAATTCAGTGAGCATGACGCCCACTCAATCACCCCTTAAACTTTACTCCCTAACAATCACATTCACTATACATTCACATCTCACTAAAGATTAGATAAACATAAATTTAAATAACAAGGCAACATTATCAACCAGCATTTCCATACTATACTATTATCATGTTTTTATCGTACAACAGAATCATTGTAAAAAAAAGGATACGATTGAACAGGAATTTCTGGAGCACATATACCATGATTGTATCCAGTGGATTAACACATCCAAAATATTAAAAAAATCTTGCTTATTACTGATACACAATACCTTCAGTTCAGTGATTGAAGGAGCAGGTCAATTGAACGATGAACACGTCCCACCACGTTCCACCATTTCAGTCGGCATCTAATGTCTTTCCTCGGTCTCTTGAGTTCACAACTAACATTTTCGCCTATCTCCTCTCTGTTTCCTAATGTGTGAGCGAGCTCGCCCCTCCCTCGCTGTGCAGTTCAGCTACCTGCCCAGCCTAGCTAAACGGCTAATATGGAAGACCGTTTTGTCATAAACCTCCCTACTTGTCACATTGATCGTGGCAAACAACAAAGATACTCAAAGTATATAAAGATTATGCAACTCACTGTCATTGCGTTCACCACTAACACTTTCAGCAACCATCTCCTCGCTGGTGTCACTCTTGTTCATCTCCTCTTCAAGCTTACTCTCTGATTCACTCTGTCCACCAGGGAAAAAAAACTTGCTTCAAAAAGTGCAGATGACAGTAAAGATCGGAAGAAAGGAAGTCGGTAAACAAAAACGAGGCTAAGTTAACAAAAACAGAACTGAGCCAAGCTGTTATACAATAGATGACAGACAGTTGGCAGTCCAGTTTCTAAAGTTTGGCGATGATGCCAAACGATTTCTGGCATAATATAAACAGCGCCACAATTGTGGCCCATTGCACTGTAAGGGTTGAAAAAGCATATACTTACCTGCTGCTATGTATTCTGATCCAAAAAAAAATCAGCCATAGCATTCAGAGAAAATATGCTTACTGGACATGGCGTCTGAACACATGACTCTCTAAAATGGTGGCAAACATGTGTTACATGTTTGATACGTTGTATACCGCTATGCTACCAGCTGCCCCTGTGCTAACAAGAAAATTGTCCCTTGTGAAGGACTAACAGCATAGCAGTTGTTGTGTGCTAATGAGAAACATTTTCCCCGTGGTGGATCAACTGCATAGTAGCTGTTGTGGAATTATCATTTTCTTGAACTAGATTGCCTGACAAAGAAGAATGTTCAGTTTTATGTGGTTCTTCTGACACCTATGGTGATATTGCATTTCTTTATGTTTTTACTATTTTCTTTTTTTTAAGGAGTATTTGCAGACTCCCCATCACTATCTGAAGATTCTCCTGTTCTTGACAGGTAACCAATTTGCATTTTTATTTATAGGTGATAACAAAGGAACTAAATCAAGCTTAAATTAACAAAAACTTCTATCAGCTATTTTTCTCTTTAGCTGATCAACACCCACTCTTTCCCTAAAACCCCCTCTTTGATATCCCTCTATCCTCTTCCCTACCTTGCCCACCCCACCCCAAAAAAAAAAAATGCCCTCACCATTTGATTGGTTGCAGAAACCATCACTATGTGATTGGCTGTAGAGAACAGTCACTTTTACATGTGGTTTGGTTCTTATTTCCCAGCATATTGTTCTCTTTTGCTGTCCATATGATGCCCTTGAAATGTTGACTTTGTTTTTGTTAATTTGAGCTTGGTTTAGTTTCTTGATTGTCACCTTGCTTATGTTTCATTCCAAGCATCAGTCACATGTTCCTTTTCATTTTTCTTTACAAGTAAATTTAATTTCTCCAAGTGATCAAATTGTAATACTAACCAATTGTTTTTTTTTCTATGTTCATGTCAGACCAGTCTTATTTTTAGAAAAAAACTGTGTAGCAGTCTCTGATTAACTTACTCCTGCCAAACAATACATGGTATGCTGGCAGATATTCCCCTTTGCTGACATGATGGAAAGGGTTTTAGGCAACTTTTGAAAGGGTTCAACGTAAGCTTGTTTGATGGAAAGGGAAGTAACTAATATTTTCAGATACATAAAAACCATTTTTCTTTAGAGTTATCCCCCATAGACCACAAAAGAGATGATGTTATGTGGAAACAAAACAGTTGCAAAGAGCACGCTATCTCGCAACAGTATTGGGCAATGCCCCGCGCCATGTTGCTGTGTTCACTTGGATACCTTTTTTTAATGCTGCCTTTTACGCAGAATTCACACCAGACTGATTTCAGGTAGGAATTAATTTATTCTTCTTAAATTTTTCTTTTGGTGAGTTGGAATTGTAATTTTATCGCTGAAATATTTTTTCTACATTTTTTATAAGATCCATAGAGACCACAGAGAATGTCATGGCATTCTTACATGTGTCGAAACCTTCAAGTACTTATGGTGCATACAGTGACTACATCTAACACCATATAGTACGTACTATTTAACAGTTTTTCAGTACAGTTCTGTAATTATTTTGACGTTCAAAAGTTGATCTTTCCAAATACTTAAAGTAGATTATTTTGGTAAAGTAGATTGGTAGTCATGAAAATCTGAAAAAACAGCCAGACCATTTCTAGTTGTGGATAAGCCACGGGGAAAATTTAATGCCAGGCATAGTAAATTGATTTAGTGGCAATCTTTCCTTCAGATCGCAAGGAACACAGAAGAATCTCAGATTGTGTAAAACTTCCATTCCATTTTGAATCCAGAAGTGAAAGGATTAGCTGACTGGTTGGAGTTCTCCTGCTTGTTACTATGTTAGGCTTTGTATCAGTGTGTTACTACGCTAGGCTTTGTATCAGTGTGTTACTATGCTAGGCTTTGTATCAGTGTGTTACTACGCTAGGCTTTGTATCAGTGTGTTACTACGCTAGGCTTTGTATCAGTGTGTTACTACGCTAGGCTTTGTATCAGTGTGTTACTACGCTAGGCTTTGTATCAGTGTGTTACTATGCTAGGCTTTGTATCAGTGTGCACCACAGTAAGTGAGGAGTCGTGGTGCATTTTGTTGTCTGGTGATCTACAGCTTATTTGAGAAGCTTAAAAATCACTTTGGTCATAGCTGCAAGAAATTGCACAAGACAAAATATTTTTATGTATGGTGTTATTTCTGCGCTTTTTGCACAAAAATGAGAGGTGGTGGTGGTGGGGGGGGGGGGGCTAG
>SMGT01007825.1:57929-68190 GCA_004794575.1 Lanistes nyassanus
CCCCCCCCCCCCCCTTTAGTCTCCCACCAATACCCCACACACCTGCCCCCAACATCCCACTCAGCTTCCACCTGGCCTCTCACCCCACCCTCCCTCCACCAGCACCCTTCTCCCACCTGCAATCCATCCCACCCATCCATCAACCCACATCCTGCCCCCACCCCTTCACCTGCACCCCATCCTTAGCCCCTACACTACCCTACCCTTTCTCCCCCCCCCTTGGGCCCTTTCCCTGGAAACATAGCCCTGTCCCCCTGAAACGGTCCGGGTATAGAGCTCGCCATTCGATTAGCTGCACACAGGGGTAGCTTATCAAGGAAAGCAGGGGAAAGTATTCTTCATACCAAAAGGAATCTTTGGTGATCTCCATTGCATTCCGATGGCCTTCTACATGTGGTAAGGGTGTGGTCATATATTTTATTTCATTTTTGTTTAGTCCCAGGTACAGGGTTGGAATATGGCCTGTGACCATCTGGGCGTGAAAAAGAACCAGCATAGCCAGTTTGGTGTGGATCGGTTCAGGAATGCGTTTTTGTACAACACACATTTGGCTTTATATATTAGATAATCTCTTACAAAATGTTTTTGGTCATATGCTAGAGGAGATTGTAAATTGGAAAGCTAATTTGTTGAATATCTTAGGAAAGGAAGTTGTTATTTCTTTGAAATAATTTAAAATTATGTTTGAATTAAGTTAGCATTTCTCATGGTTTTATCATTTTTAAATGCACCTAAAATCATAACATGGCAATGAGTAAAGACTGCTGGTCATTTCGTGAGACTAGATTTTGTGTTAATGCCATTGTACTCCTACTGATTTCCATGGATGCTTAGTCACAGAATAATGATTGGTAGCTTTTCTGGTTTCTCTTTAGCATTAGCTTAGTCTCAAGATGTCTGTCAGTGAGAGCTTCCAGGTAGATAGGGTGCTATAAATATTTCATGTGTTCACTAAACAGACATCATTACCACTTATGTGTAAGCAGTAATGTACTTTAAGTATAGTTATAGGGGTATATATAAGTATAGTTATAGAGGTTTATGTGTGTAGGAATGATTATAGGGTTATGTCCAAGTTTATAGGAATGAAGCCAAGAAGACAATCCTCAGTTTTTTTAACTGATGTTGTTACAGTTTGCTTGCTCACCATCGCTACAGGCCGAACATTCCTGTTGAGGCATTCTCAAAGTAAGACACCAGCAGATATACATGTTTCTGCCCTTTTACTTTTAGTAGCCTGCTGTGCATCTGATTCTTCTGTGGCTGCATTGCGCTTAATCTCATAGATAGTATAAGTCAGGGCTTCAAACCTAGCTTTTCCATGCTTTTCCGCTGCCAGTACCAAGTGGTTATGCCTTAAAAAAATGCTAAGAAAAATTGATAATGTTTTTTAAAAAATATTTCACCGCTCTGGTTTTATTAAGTGTGGAACAAATCTATTCATATTATATCAGTGTAGTGTACATTGTTAAAACAGATTGCCATGGTATATCCATTGTTAATGATGTATAATTGTCACCCCCACACAGCTTCACACTCTCCAGCCACACATGTTCTTTCTCACCACTCACACAGACACAAAGACCAACTAGTAGTTAAAAGGACCCTTCTCCTTTTCGTATCATCACGTCTGTTCAGCCACCACGTTGCCTCACGGGGTTGTTGGGTTTTAAACATGTCGCTGTTCTCTATACCGTTTGCCTCACAATGCACTTTCCGGTACCACTATGTTTCCAAGTGATGCCTTGTTCCCCCGGCTTGCAATCTTCTAATAGTACAGCGCACAGCTCAGTACATCACAGGGAGGATTAAACAATACAAAATAAATCCCTACATACGAATTAGTTATGTACCATCTCTTCGGCTATCTATCTGGGGAAAGAAAATGAGTTGTAAAAAAACCCCCAGTGATTTTGTCCTACCTTTTGTCTCGGCAAAAGGGATAATCCATAAGAAACATGGCAGACAAAGAGCTTCACAGACGCTCCCAGGATTCTCTTGCTGGTTCCTGCACACAGCATAGAGTCGGTCCTCATACAATGCCACGTGTCGTTTACACAGAAAAGAACTGTCCCCCAGCCCGTTTCTGACTGGTAGCGTCAGACTACGACAAAACTATCCTCTCCTCCTGTCCTTGGCTCACTTTCTTTTCTCTTCTCCCCTCACTCTTCTCACTCCCTAGCCTTTTGTAACGTCACTGGAGAAGTGTTCGCTGCTACCACTAAATGACATGTTTTGAACTCACACACCTGTGTCACGTGAACTAACTTCAGCGCTTTCTTTACTCACGCAGCACACTTAACTACTGTCACGCCCAACTGGTCTGTGACAATAATTTTCACAAAAACTTCAATTTATATGTTCTTTTTATATAAACACTGCATATTTTGTGTATGTCTGTTAATTAACTATTTATGTATATTTTCTCGAGCAAATTTCCTCTCTTTTTAAGCCTAGCTGTTTGATGCCTGATAAGTTGCAAATATACATAATGCCATGCTTTACTGTGTTGTTAATTGACAAAAAGTGGTTTTAGTTAGACTCTAAGTGTCAAGCACCTTTTTTTGGTTCTGTAAGTGAAATGAAATAGTATAACACTTATAGACAGCAACCAGCAGATACATTCTGTTGTTGATGGTAAATGTCAACAGCTATAATGGAGGTTCAATGTCGTCATACTGTACCCCAACTCAATGTGCTAAATTCCCAGTTAGCAAACCTTCACTGCACCTCAAAACAAAAGTTAAAAATACCCATCCCTGGTAAGGCCTCCTATGTGCGTGCCTGCTGCCCTACTAGCACAGCCTGACCACCTGCATGCTCATTGTATCTTGTCCTCTTTCCTCAGCAAATTTTGGAGTCAGTCAGACCACCATACCTCACGATCATGTGCCTGTCATTCAGGAAAGTACACACACTTGTTTCTTTTACAGCTGTCGCTTTAATGTTTGTTGTTTAAGCTAGCTAACTATATTTTAGCAAGACTGAATTTTTCTTGCTCTAGCCTGTCTGCAGCTTAAGAGACTTGAGTCTGCCAGGCGAGTGCATGCATGCCTGTGTGAGTAACCCTGTACTCCTAGTGTTGCATGATATTTATGCGTCTGCTCACTTTTTGGCAAGTACTTGCAGCCCCCTCCTTTTGCTGTAGAAAATCAATAAAGCATTAGGAATTTTCCCAAGTTTTTGCTTGTTTTGTTCAGTTTCTCTGGAACAGTGTTTGCTGTTTCCTATTGCACCAGAACAACATTTCCTGTTTCCACTTGCACAGAACAGCATCTGTTTCCATTTCCATCATGTTAAGTGCTGGAACAGCAGTCTGTTTTCGATATACTGAAACAGCGTTCCGCGAGCCATATGCATGAGTTGGCTGGGGCTTGGAAGGTTTGGGCATACATTCTTCTTGATGAAGACATGGTTTGTCCACTTCGTTGGGAACTTCGGGCCTCGAGTTTGAAGGAAGGGCATGTGATTAAGCAGCCCCCTCCCTCCCTGTCACTCTCCGTCCTTTTTTATGGTTGATGTTGCAGGTTCAGATGGTGTCTTCCGGCTAGTTGTGGTTACCAACCAGAGCCTGGTCCTGTGCCTGCCTCAAGGCTGGAGAAGAATGCTGCAGAGTTGTGTCATTTGGCACCGCAGTTAGGACTGCCACGTGGGGCGGGGGTCTAGGACTAAGAGTCTCCTTGGCTCTCGCACTGACTTTGGCTTTCCTGTCTGCTTACTTGGTCTCTTTGCCGCCTGGGCAGGTGGGCCATGATGCAATGACCCCTTCAGTTGCTCCACCTGCCTGGAAGGCAGGACAACGTCAGGGTCGGCTTCAGTCTGTAGCAGGTGCAACCTCACCCCCACCCCAGCCATCTGCTGCACAGTTCCCATACTCTTCCAGTGGAGCTCACCACAGCACTTTCTTCTGCCTCTCATTCCTGGGAGCAGTGCTCCACAAGTTGTGATTTGGGTTATCACATGAGCAGCCCACACTTCGGATGGCAGACAGATGGGACTGGGTTCCCCTCCTGCTCTGCAGTCCACGTGGAAAGCTTTATGCCTGCTGATATGTGTACCACCGGATGTCGCAAGGGGGTTTCTGGTCTGTTCTTCCCCAGTTCCAGTTCCAGCCCAGTTCCCTGGGTTGGCTCGATGCTGCTATGATCCCAGACCTACTTCAGCATTTGAGCACGGAGCCACTTCTGTCTCAAATGCATCTTGGCACTCCAGCCAGAGTAGGGAGTTGCGGCACCTACCTGGTTTCTTGGAAATGGTAGGTTACCCAATGCCACTCATGGCTCTCAGACTAGAGAAGGCCTTGAATAGCGGACCTGGTCGCCAGTGACCTCATTTGGTGACTGGCTATCCACATCCGCAGTGTGGGTCCAGCAGGTGTCTGTTCCCTTTTCCTGCAGTTGCAGTTTTTCTAGGTCCTGTGGAAAAGTTCTTGGTCCCTTTAGGTACTTTATTCTAGAGTCTTTTTTTAACAGCACATTATTTTTAAAGCTTCTGTCATCGCTGTCTTGAAAGGGAGATAAGATGAGGCCCTACAAGGGATAGTAAAATGAAATATTCTCTATACTTATAATGTTTGCTTTTGTTAAATATTCCTTGTAAGGGCTGAACTCTCCCCCCCCCTTAAATCTGACTTGCTTGCACAATATGTTGATATTCCACTCATCCCCATAAAAAGGGTACATGCTGTGGATTTTGTTGTGTCGAAATACAGAAACCTTTAGACACCTGCATGGGTGAACAGAAAATAAATTTTGTGCAGAGAAAAGAAACGGGGGACTGCAGCTTGGAGTAATAAAAGTACAACAAAAAGAACTGAGCCAAACGATACTCAGACAACGAGTCGACATTTCAGGCCATGGCCCCTTCTTCAGGATGGCACAGACAGACAGATAACAAATAAAAATAAGTTAGCTGACAAGGACGCTGATCATGCACGGTCGATGTCCAGGAAGAGAATGTGGGAAAGAGAGACAGAGCCTAGAAAGCCGAGCGTGTTAAACCAATCAGTAGCGGGGAGTACTACAGCCAATAGAAAGGTGTGTGCTATCTGGACTAGTGAAAGGGAGTGGGGAGAGAGTAAGGGAAAGGAGGTGTGGGGGTGGTTACAAAGGGGGACAGGAGAGGGGGGAAGGGGAGAGGAAATGGGTGGCAGTGAGCCTAATGTTTTAAGTTAAGTCCTGCGGGGGCCATGGTGCTGAAGAGGGAGATGAAATGAGATGCCATGTTCTTGCAGTCTATACAGTCTCCAGAGTTTTGCCAGAAAGCACAGATTTTCAAGTTGTCTGGAGTGTGTGGAGGAATGTTGAAGCGTCTTGCGACTGGGGTGTTTCTCTTGTGTCTTGTCAGCGAGGTGTTCCTTGAAACGAGCATTGAGAGTGTGCTCAGTCTCACCGATGTAGAGCAGAGTGGGGCATATAATGCATGAGATGGCATAGATGATGTTTTTGTTGGTGCAGGTGAAATGACGCATGATGTTGAAGGTGGTTTTTGGCGTGTAGAGCTGTGTGGTGGTGTTGAGGTATACCTCACCACACAAGTCCACATGCCAAAAGCCACAAACAGATATGTTGGTCACACACAGTCGGTGGACAAGAGGAGAGTGTCCATCAACCATGCATGACCAACATCCTTGTCAGCTAAGTGATTTTTATTCGTTAGCAGTTTGTGCCATCCTGAAGAAGGGGCCAGGCCTTGGAACATCGACTTCCTCTCCAAGTCTTGCTTGGTCAAGTTCCCTTTGTTGTACCTTTATTACCCCAAGCCGTAGTCACCTGTTTCGTTTCTCTTTACTTTGATGTTTTCATCTTGATTCTTTTTGCCTTGCTGGATGTACCTGTGTTGTCCGCACCTTGTCAGGTTTGGACCTCTGTCCAGAAGTGAGGGTGAGGGGTATGTCTCGTTCACTTCCTTCCCTGACTTCTGGTGATGAATCAACACTGGTTGGCCTTTGCCTTGGGTCCAGTGTGTTTCAAAAGCACATGCTTTTACAGCCTCTGACCTAGAGGTCCGGCCCAGGCGTCATAAAGGGGTACTGCAATCAACATGTTTTTATTTAGAAACGGTTAAACATATTTAACAAATACTGGCTTTGCAAACCACATGAAAAAAACTTGAAGGTATTTTAGAAGTATTTGACTTTGATCATGGCCATTTTCACCTGCCCACCCAAAACATCGCCACTCATTCTTTCCTGGACCGAAATTAACCTTTGATGTCATGATTGTGTGAGCTAGGATCGTCTTCTTGTGTGCAGTGGCGAGGAGAGTGAACCGCTTCATGAGTTCTGTGAAAGCAGCGTTAGTGATGACAGTTCTGTTGAGACTGATGCAGATTAATACTACTTGCAGTGATGAATACACCATTAAAGATGTTAATGTTGAAAATGGGATTTACCAGTCCAAACCATATGGGGCTTTAAGTTCAGATCTACCAAAACAAACCACAACACTAGCTATACAACACGATGGTGATCCGCAGTTTAACTCGCAGAACAATCCAAATAGCTGACTTCTTTCTGATTGGTAAATGAAAGAACCCACTAGTAACACGTTTGGTGTTAGATTGTTCTCAGTTGATTCTGAGTCATTCATAATGTGTTTTAGGCACTGCCTAATAAAAGAGCTTGTAATTATCATACTTTTACTCAGCTTTGAATCGGTACTAAAGTCATCAAGTATACTTGTATGGTGCTCAGATGTACATCCTTAAACTACATTAATTAAAACACAATCTGCATGTTTATGTATAATATAATTTCTTATTTTAACTGAATATAAATGTGGCAGGTGTTGCGTAGACTCTCCCACCCAATTTATGTAAAGATATGTGTATATATATTTATCTCACAAATGTACATGCATTTGACTATGTTTTGATTTAGCGAGTGGTGTTATGATAAAAGCACAACACAGATTTTAAAGCAAACAAAATGACCTTTGACATGTTATAAGACCAGAGAGGTTCTTTAAGTTTATGTGGAAGCTTGTACATTGTTTAACTACAGACTGTACAAGTATTGTTTATATTTTAAGCAGTTTTCATTACAGACATAGCATGGCCATGACATCATAAACCAAAACAAGTAAATATTTTATTTGTTGGTAACATTGCTATCACCAAGACTTTGATGAGACTTTGAGAGATTTAATGTTTTCTAAACTCGGTTGCATCGTAGAGCTACTGTTCATAATGGTTACTTGAATTCCGAGCGTTTTTGAAAATTTGGGATGATTTTTGAAAAATTGGAAAAAAATATTAGTGATAGAAACATAATTCTAAAGCAGTTTTAAAGAACGATTTAAGAAAAAAATGTGTCTTACCTGAGATCCGTCTGTTACTGATTTTGTGTGGAAGTCTTTGTTGAATTACTTAACCAGCTGAATGCAAACGACATTTTAAAAATGTTTAGGTGACATTAAACACTTGGCTATTACAGGCGTGTGCAGCACTTGTAATCCATAACACCTGGTGGAAATCAACCATAGATACCAGGAGTTTCTTCAGGTTGAAAGCCACCAACAAACACAGAAATAATAATAAATGTGGATTTCTTGTCACAATACTGTACCATGACCCAAAGTGCTAATTCTCAAGTTATCGAACCCTAACCGCACCTTCCAAACAAAAAATTTTTGTATGCGAACCCTGGTAAGGCCCCCTCCACGCATGGGCACTCGAGTGCGTTACCCATGCGATGCACCCACTAGTCACTTCAAACTGACTTTCTCAAACGCCTTGGTGGTGTTCAGACGTGTTTTTACGCTGCTCCGTCCTAGGTGTTGCGTTTCTCCAACCGCAAATCTTCCAACTGCACTCCGCTGCGTTGTTTAAGGGAAGTGAGAATTTCTATCCCTTTTGAGTCTCTATCTGCTCTCTGTTTTCTTTAGTTAAACAGATTTTACGCAGTGAATGTGCTTTCGTGTTCTCGCCTGTCGACCTGTTACTACGCAGTGAAGTCTATACTACGCAGTTAAGTGTGTCGTGTTTTCTTTGCACCTGTGCTCGCGCTTTTTCGTTTTTTCTAAGTTAATTTAAGCAAAGTTTTGCTTATAACTTACAGTTTAGTGCAGTTATTTTATTTTGACAATAAAAAGAAGTAAAGTACCGCTACTATGCCCCGAGATAGTGCGGGTGAGTCGGGCGCACGGACGAGTTCGTCCGTTCTTAAGCACCGTGAGCGTGCTTCCAATAATAACCGGAGGCCCTCGGCCACCGTTATTTCTTTTTCAGATTTGCCTGATGTCCTTCCTCCGTCCCTCGCTGTCGTGTTGTCCTCGCCTACTCGCTCCGCCATCTCGTCCCGCGCTTATGACGACAGTCTGTGGTGGATTCAGTTGGGGCTGCCGGTCTGTCCAGCGGTTCCGGCCTCCCCCTTGCCCATCTGCGACAGCCCTGGATGCGGAGCCGCTTCTGTTACAGGACATTGTGGGGAGGTTACACAGCGGCACATTGCGCTCACCGCGCCGCTGTTTTCCTTTGTCCTACACCTGCAGTCGGGGGGTTGGTGGTCTCGCCATACCCCCGGGCAGGTATTCAGCCTCGAATGCGGGTTCGCTGGTCGGTCCTGATGACGCCCCTACCACTGCTCTCGGAGTGGAGAGGACGAGGGATCACACTGTAAGACGTTCCCCGTTCACTGGCGTGTCTGATGTGACAAAGGGGGAGTTGACGCTTTTATGAGACGCTCCCTTGCGGGCGGCTTCTCTCCTGGCCACTCCACAGAACTGCCCACACTTCCGCGGTTGGTCACACAGGCACAAACCTTCCGCTGTTCCGTCGGACCGCGCCGCGGATCCACGTCACAGTGGTCGGTCAAGCGATAACCATCCATTCTTCTCCGGCGTGCACCGGAAGAAGGGGGTTTTCGCTCTTCCGGTTTTCCATCCCTACTCTGAGGAGTGAGAGGAAGTACCGGAAATCGGGGCTGAGCCACACCCGCTTGAGGTGGCGAAGTTCCGGCGGGCGACCTCTCGCCTGCCCACTCCATGGAAACGCCCACATTTCTGCGATTGGCTGCAAGCACAACCTTCCGCGGATGCGTCGGACCGCGAGGCGGGTCCACGTCATAGCAGTCGGTCAAGCGATAACCACCCACTCCTTCCGGCTTGCTCTGGAAGAGGGGGGTTCGCACTTCCGGTTTTTCCATCTCTACTCTGAGGAGTGGGAAGAAGTACCGGAAGTCGGGGCTGCGCCACACCCATAATGAGGTGGCGAAGTTCCGGCGTGCGATTTTTTCGCCTGGCCACTCCACCGAAATGCTCACACTTCCATGATTGGTCAAAAGGTACAACCTTCCGCTGATGCGTCGGACCGCGAGGTGGGTCCACGTCATAGCGGTCGGTCAAGCGATAATCACCCATTCCTTCCGGCGTGCACCGGAAGAGGGGGTTTTGCACTTCCGGTTTTCCATCCCTACTCTGAGGAGTGGGAGGAAGTGCCGGAAGTCACGGCTGAGTCACACCCAGAGGGGGTGGACCCGACAGCTGAGAGACCTGCTTCTCTCTTCCGGCCGTACTAAACATGGCGACAATGCTGGCGGTTGTCGCCCTCCTTTGCGTACGAACTTGCGTACCGGAAACGGAAGAGCCGTTTTCCTACCTTTCTTCATCCCACCTTCCAGTTCCGCGGGTGGCGGATGTTTGCATTCGCGAATCTCCTTTGGTTCGTACTGCAATACGGGTGTCACGTGTTGGGGTCTGGTGGGTCAAGGAGATTGCACCATAGATTCCAGGTGTGAACCATCCTCGACTCTCCGGCCCTAATTAAGGTCTAGTATCCCTTGTTCAGGCCGCCATCTAGCAGCTAACGTCATCACCAGCCTAGGTGCGGTCCCTGTTCACACAGGCTGACGGGGGGGTGCTGGCCCTAGAAGCTAGGGGCAAGGTGTTGCTTACCCTAGGGCACAGCTAGAGAGCGACTAGTGCAGGTGTCAGGCTGGCCAGGGGGGGCGTTAGTTGTTCAGGGAAGATTACGTAGCTGGAGAAAACTAGCGACGCGTAGTGTCGAGCATCAAGAGCTTTGATGTAGCCGCGCGAGGTAAACAACCAGGAACGGGAGGGGGGGTAGTTGTGTCCACACTAGGTGTCCATTTAGGGGCGTGCTCTAGTAGCTGACACGGGGTGTGGCTTCTGCTGTCTCTGGCCTGATTGGTTGAATATGTGTAATTGTCTTGCTGACCACGTGCATGTGATTGAAAGAATGTATGGACGAAAGATTAGAATAAAAGGACTGGTTTAGACAGTCGAACTATCTTCCGCCCAAA
>SMGT01007825.1:74197-85598 GCA_004794575.1 Lanistes nyassanus
GGTGTTGGTGTTGACAGTGGCCATTGGTGTTGGTGTTGACAGTGGCCATTGGTGTTGGTGTTGACAGTGGCCATTGGTGTTGGTGTTGACAGTGGCCATTGTTGACCATTTGAGGTCTGTGGGTGGTGGTGAGCACCATGTGTGTCTCCCCCCCCCCCTCCATCACGGTACATGTACCAACATGTACTAATGATTCAGTGCGACCAGTCCTCCCTTATAAGACCTAATTGTGGCTGTTTTTTTAAAGTCGTATATTGGAGATTTTACTGTACTAATAAAATTTATTTCTGCTTTTCACTGTTGTGCAAGCTAGAAATTAAATCAGCTAGTACTACAGATTTAATTATTTCCATGGTGACTGGGTAAAATTCTATTCCTAGTAGGGACTAAAAACCAGCAGAGAAAGAAAACCATGTAAATGTCAGCAGTGGAGTGATAATGCTAGACTTGTTTTCCTGACACAGTAAATTCATACTGCCACCCCTGCTAAATAAAATAAGGCACTTTTGTTCTGAACATACAAATAAAATTTATTTAACAAACTATATTAAGCATAAATTTGCAACCACCACATTGCAGAAAATTCAGAATTAGATTTTGTTTTTCTTCCACTTACATTGCAAATTATAGAATGAAATAATTATGAAGAAGATCTGATATAGATGGTAGTGTGAGTATGAAGAAGATCTGAGACACAAACGGGGGTGTGACTAATAAAGGAGATTTGAAAGATAGACGGGGGTGTAAGTATGAAGATCTGAGAGACAGATGGGGGTGTAAGTATAAAGAAGATCTGAGATAGACGGGGGTGTAATTATGAAGATCTGAGAGACAGGCGGGGGTGTAACTAACATCTGAGAGATAGGTGGGGGTGTAAGTATGAAGAAGATCTAAGAGACAGATGGGGGTGTAAGAATGAAGATCTGAGAGACAGATGGGGGTGTAAGTATGAAGAAGATCTGAGAGACAGATGGGGGTGTAAGTATGAAGAAAATCTGAGAGACAGACGGCACCAGCAGCATTGAAGGCAGAGAAACAGGGATAGGCGACTTTGTATTTAACTCTGGCCTCTAGGTACCCAGTGCAATGTGCGCAGATGAGGTGTGATGTCAGAACATGGGACCCTGAGGACAAGATGGGCAGCGTTGTTTTGAACTTTTTGAATGCACTGTATAAGACTGACTCAGAGGACATCCAACCAGAAGTGAGTTGCAGTAATCCATGGGAGAGGGCACAAAAGCCACAATGAGAGTTTTAGTCACTTCTGCGGACAAATAATGGCGAATGGACCTCCTGTGGCAGAGCTTGCAGTTGGCAGAGCGGATAAGGTTAGTAACATGGAGTTGCATTGAATGGTCTGACCAAGTACACGCCAAGATTCCTGGCATTTTGTGAGAAATGAACAGTTGGGCCACCTACCGTTAGAGATTCAGGAAAAGCTAGAGAGGTGGATATTCTGGGTGAAGATAGTAATAGCCTGGGGTTTTTTTTCATCATTTAGTTTAAGTTAGTTAAATGTCATCCAAGATTTCACACCATGTATACTGTTCTGCACTGATCCAATCAGACTGTTCAGCTAGGCAGGGTGGATGGACTTCTGCAGCTGAGTGTCGTCTGTAAAGGAATGGTGAAAACAGCGTGTTTAGAGATGATGTCACAGAGAGGAGTGGTGTACAGGATGAACAAAACGGGTCTGAAGACAGAGCCTTGAGAAACCCCATATGAGATTCCGGTTAGATCAGATCTGACGCCATTAACGAGAGTAGACTGGAATCGGTTTGAAAGGTATGATGAGAGCCAGTGGAGGGCTTTGGTTTGGTTTGTTGCTTAACGTCCAGCCGCAAACTATGTGCACATCAGGACGGTGTTGCTTAGACAAAGTTTACGTGCTGCCACACGTGGGACTGATGGCGCAACACGGGCCTCAGTCCCACCCAGTCACATTATACTGACACCGGGCCAACCAGTCCTAGTACTGTTCCCTGTAGTGCCAGGCGTCTGGCAGGGCAGCTACTAGATTGCCAATTTTTAAGTCTTTTATGACTTGGCCGGGATGCGAACTCCCGACCTCCCGCCTCGGAAGCGGACGCCTTAACCACTAGACCACCGAGGCGGTCCAGTGGAGGGCAGTGGACTGAATGCCAAACACATGTTCTAAGTAAGAAAGATTCATTGTGTGTTCATTGATGTTGAACGCTGCTAAGAGGTCAAGTAGAGTCAGCACAGAGATTCTGCCTTGATCAAGCGACAACAGGAGGTCATTGACAACTTTCAGAAAGGCTGTATCTAAAACTAAAGAACTGGTTGTTTATAAGAGGCACAGTCCAACCAGTGACCAATGATTGGGATACAAGCAAGATTGCAGACTCACATTTGCTATCTTGGTCTCATCCTTGGCTGCAGACCATCTTTCAAAGACCAAGTGACAATCACACAGAAGAAGTGTCAGCAGAGACTGTACAATATACATCTTATGCAGGTTCTGCTCTTTCTATCTTTCTTCATGTCCTTTGCATCTTTTAATAAAAATTCCATACAAGGCCTCTAAGATCATAGGCCTCCCTGTTCATGATAAATAGGACCCTTCTCCACAAGGCTTGTCCAGTATCCACTAACTTTTCCCACCCACTAGACCGCGAGCTCCACTTACTCTGTTCAGCTCAGCAGCACAGGACACCACACTGGCATAAAGCAAGAACTAGCAGAAGTTTCATTACCTATTCAGTTATTGCACTAAACCTGTGGTTGAAATCAGCTCTGTGTGATTGTACAAATTCAGACCCCCTTTCCTTTCATTCATTCTGAGTGTATTGGGGGGTGTGTGTGTGTGTGTGTGTGCGTTTCAAGGGTGTACTTTTATGATTTTACTTTTCTCATCCATGCCAGTCTGTTCAATATTTATGTAAACACCAGTCACAGACCAGGCACCGTATTTCCTTATTTGTCAACCATCCATAGATAAAAGTTCTGTACCTGTTTGCTGGATGCTGTCTTGCTGCAGGGTACCCAGAGAGGTAGGTTAACCCATCTCTTCCTGTCCTTACAATCCAGTTTGTGCACTCCAGTCACTCATGGCCTCTGCCTGTAACTGGCCCGTTCAGTGCAGCTTGTGATTTTTTGATCACATTCCTATGCTAACCTATGCTGACAGCAAGCCAAGAATAAAAGCAAGAACAAAGTATGTGTTTTGAGTGATGGGGAATTCTGAAGCAGACATTCAAATCGAAAGTGAAGAACAAAGCTTGCTAAAACTAAAGCTTATACATGTTCATGCAGTATCCAGGGATGTTTTAGCAGGATTCAGTAATGTTTGAATTATATCCAGTAGTGTCCATGAGGTATCCAGTGTTGTTCTCACAATATCCAGTAATGTTCATGCACCATTCAGCTATGTTCATGTAGAATCCAATAATGTTAACGCTTGTGTGTGAAGGAATGGATAATCTTTTTGATTATGTAAGGTGTTACCCCCATCATGGAGCACTTTGTTAAAAGGCCCACCAGAGACCTACCCACTGCGATAGAACACTTTCCCAGCCAATAAATCTGTGTGGTGTCTTGTTTCGTTCATCTCACCAACACTCCTTGCATTCACCCTCCCACTTGAGGGTAGACAAAACCCCAGAGCGAAAAGCTTCTCTATAGATAATATACACAAGACAATACTGATCTTTCCCAACACTGGGCTGACTGTAGTCTGGTTCCTATATTTATTCCTTTGGGCAAATAACAAATTCTGTCTGGTTTTTTCCCTGGCCCAGTAAAGAATCCTTTCAGTCAACACTTGCTACCCGCTCACAGATCTGTCTTGATCACCCCAAGGCAAGGGAGGAAGAGTAACCAGTCCAAGGATCAGATCAGGGAAGATTCGATGGTGGAGATCTATCCACTCAGCCCTTTCAGTTCTGCATGCTCTCAGTGTGGCATGCAACAAAAACATGGCAGAATCGCAGATCTGCCACTGATGATTCCCCTCCAGGGAACAAACTACGTGATACGAATCACCTTCTGTCATACAGAGGCCACTGAAGACAGCTTACGTATGGGCCCAGTCGAATCTTGTAAGAGCTGGCAGAAACACCTCTTTTTCCCTTCACTTCTGAATTGTGTCTGGCCCGAAACTGAGTTTGTGACAGCATCAATAACTGATTACCTGAAACATCTATGGAATAGGGTTGGTTGAAGGGGAAAAATGTGTAGATTGATGGAAATTGGTGGTAAACAAAGGCAAAAGATTGCCTAACCTAGCTTACAGTAGGTGTTGCTTTATTGTGGTCGGTGCTGGGTATGTAAAAATAGATTCCAGTAGCGGGGGAAAGGCGAGGTCAAGTCATAGAATTGGCGGGAAAGCAAGATACAATTCATCTACTCATATTTGCATTGATTGTACAAGAAATGCAAATTCTAAATGCATTTATTGAATGAAGAAATGTTTGTGGGTGCAAGTGATAGAAATAACTTTTGTAAGCAGCATAAGTTTTAATTTTGTCAAGGTGCTGCAGTTCACTGTATGATGTGATGCAGCATTGTTTCTATCAAGATCATGTGTGAATGACATAATTTAGAAATGTTGCTAATCTCTTGTCAGGGAAACAGTGGGGAGGGGTTGTTTTCATGACACTGTGCAGTATCCAGCACCGTTGCCCCCCCCCACCCCCTTGCCCTATTCGATTATATTCATGCAGTATCTAGTAATATTCATGTTGATGTCAACACAAGTGTCCAGTGACATGCATTTTTGACAGTATCCAGTAATGGTCGTGTGTTATCCATTAATGTTCATGCCCATGCGTTATCCAGTAAACAAATTGGACTAAGGGCTGACACAGCTTTAGAAAAAAAACTGTTGGAAATAATGGAAGTTGTTAGACTTCTCTGGAGTAACTTAATTCTCTTCAATTTGTGGCTATGAATGCCACATTTTTTGCTAGGTGTGTTTTGGTGAATCTCATAGGAGTTCTGTGAAAGTCTTGGAATTGTTCAGATCAAGGTTGTGTGAACTCTGTAAGCTTTAAAGGCTCTCTTGCCTATTTCTTTTGCTCAGCTATTTGTCAGTTTTGAGCAGTTGCACCCAGATGAAGTTATCTGTGTCAGTGTGTACCATAGTCTAATGGCAAAGAATTTTGGCTGTTGTTTCCGTTGACAGTTTTTTTCCAAACAGCTCTGTTTTCTGAGTTTTCAGGAGAAAAACCATAGCCTTCAGGCGACTAAGTAATCAGCCAGTGAGTATGCTTTTCATTATTATTTTAAACGTTCGTCTAAACTGTGTTTGGGGAAATGGGGAGCACATTATAGTACTGTATGGCTCTGGGTGGGAGGTAGAGAGATGACATTAAAAGAAAAAAGTTGTTTAATGTCAAGCCCGCAACAAAAGCTATATTATGATGGAAGAATGAGGGGAGGAGGAAGGGAGAGGAAAGCGGAGCTCCCAGAGAAACCCCTATTACCAGCCCTGTAAGCAAACGGAACACCTAGAGAAACCCCTATTAACAGCCCTGTAAGCAGACGGAGCGCCTAGAGAAACCCCTATTACCAGCCCTGTAAGCAGACGGAGCGCCTACAGAAACCCCTATTACCAGCCCTGTAAGCAGACGGAGCGCCTAGAGAAACCCCTATTACCAGTCCTGTAAGCAGACGGAGCGCCTACAGAAACCCCTATTACCAGCCCTGTAAGCAGACGGAACGCCTAGAGAAACCCCTATTACCAGCCCTGTAAGCAGACGGAGCGCCTACAGAAACCCCTATTACCAGCCCTGTAAGCAGACGGAGCGCCTAGAGAAACCCCTATTACCAGCCCTGTAAGCAAACAGAACGCCTAGAGAAACCCCTATTAACGGCCCTGTAAGCAGACGGAGCGCCTAGAGAAACCCCTATTACCAGCCCTGTAAGCAGACGGAGCGCCTACAGAAACCCCTATTACCAGCCCTGTAAGCAGGTGCCACATGCAGAGAAAGCATGTGTTACATGTGCTGGATGCCTGTTGCAAACCCGCCATCTTCTTTATCAGTGTCAAGCACGTGTTCAGGGCTGGAATTAACATATGAGGCACGTGCCAGGCAAGTTTGAGGTCGCCTGCCAGGTTTTGAGTCATCAAACAATTCTTCTATTATTATTTTTTTATTTTAAAGTATGATCCCTGAAGTCCAAATGATATGTCAAACAGCAATGACTGATTCACGAACGCATGACACTCAACTGACAGCGGAAGTCAGGATGGAACCTCTCATCAAAGTCCTTCCTAACCCTGACCTTACCAGCCCCAGGTCCAGTTACTGACAGCTGCACTAGGATGACAGCAGAAACGGAGAAGGAAGGGGAAGGGGAAAACATGGTCTTGTATTTGATAGAATAGAAGAGGTCCCATTGCTGGTCACAAAATCATGGAACAAAAGCTCTTATTTGACTTGGGGGTAAGAGCGACTCGGAGGTGAGAGTGGGGGGATTCCAGAAGGGATCTTGCCTGAGGGAGCAAAGTGACTAAAAGCAAGCTTTAGCTTGATGGAGCAAAGCAACTTAATGCAAGCTGTAGCTGTGCATTTGACATCTGTGACAGGATGCAGTAATCGGACAATGGATACTGTCCACTTTTGCTACGAGGGGCGATGTTTCCTGCTTATAACCTGCATGAATGAGAGTACACTCTGGTGCTCCTTTTTTGACCAGGACAAGATATTCACAGAGGTGTTGCTTGTAGAAAACAATTTGGTGTCATCAGATCTGTTTTCCAGGCTGGGGAGCGGCAGGCACTTCAGTCATCCACCTCAGAAGTTTGGGGGGGGGGAGCTGGCTGCTTAACCATGGGATATGGCTCAGCTGAGAGCCTCTTTCAACATACTTTTATTTTAAATGATGAGTGTGAAGTTTGTGCTTTAGTAAAATTTTTCAAAATTGCCCCAAATCATATGGCTATCAGTAGAGACAGGCAGCAATTTCATTACCCAAGTTAAAACCACAATTTCAAAAAAATGAAATGTCCTTACCTTAAATATTCCCATAAATTTGGTTTATGATTTTGCTCTTGGCGTTTGGTACTATGTATGCACATATTTAGCAGAAATATTTCAAGTGGTAGTGGAAGTAAAAAGGGATTTGATAATTTTTACAAAAATAAAAAGGAATACTCTTCTCTACATTGGCAAGAAAGAACGCATATTAAACTTCAAGAAAACACCGAGCACCACAGAAACACTCAAGTCATACGACATTTCAGCACATCCCCGCACACAGCAGACAACATGAGGGTTGTTGTCCGGCAGATGAATGGGGACTCCATTGACCACAAGAATATGGAGTCCTATTTTATTTCCCACTTTGGCACCATGGCACCCACAGGACTAAACCTAAAACACTAAACTACCCTCTCATTTAGCCCTCTTTATTTTAACCACCTCCATTTACCTTCTTTTAATCCACTGTTTATTTCTCTCCTCAGTCCCTTTAGTAACTAACCCTCTTGCCACGAGTTGGGGTCTGGTGGGTCAAAGAGATTGTACGATAGATTCTAGGTGTGACCCATCCACAGTCCTCTTGCCTTAATTAAGTCCTTTATCCCCTTGTGCAAGCTGCCATCTAGCTCGCTGACGTAATCTCCCTGCGGAGCGAGTGTAGGTTAAAGTGTCACCGGGTCCCTGTTTACACCTCTAGTCAGGGCGTCGGCTCTAGAGCGAGAGGAAGCTGTTACTGACCCTGGAGCACAGCTTAGTGGGATAAAAGCTAACAAGCAAGTGCCAGGTATGGATTAATTAAGCAGGGGGAGATTACGCATCAGAAAGAAGCTGCTAACCCATAGTATCGACCACCTGGGGCTTTGTTGTAGCAGGGAGGTGTGAACTGCCGGGGGTGAGTAGCTATGTCCACTCGAGGTGTCCACTTAGGGGCTTACACTGGGTGTGGCTTATGCTGTTTCTGTCCTGATTGGTTGATGCATGCAACTATCTCGATGACCATGTGTATGTGAATGCAAGAGTGCACGAATGAAAAGTTGGAATAAAAGGACTGGTTTAGAATGCCAAGTCATCTTTAGCCAAATCTCTGGGGAGAAGATCTTTTGCCAAGACTCCTGTGAGAGGTACCTGTTGCCAAATCTGCCTGGGGAAGATCAGCATCATTTTCTGCCAGACCTTCTACTGGAGATCTGCTGTAAAGAAACGTACATGTCTTGTGGTAAAGTCTGCTGAAAGCTGATAGGTTCATTCTTGCTGCAGAAATAAGGTGTCCTGTTCTACTGGACCTAGGTGAAGTCTAGTATCAACGGCATGTGTCTTAAGTAGACCAGTTGCCTAGCGCAAGGAAATCTGCGAGGGTGATGGATTCCTCCAGACTGGTGTGTGACTCTTGCATGTGTTCCTCTGCTGTGGGAAATCTCTACGCTAACCGGGTGAGAGGAGGAACCGCAGATCGTAAAGGAGGAGATCGGGGGAGCACTGAGAGACAACCATCTAAAGCAGAGGCAAAGATCCAGCCTGAAAGGAAGGCATCCTGCAACTGAGCTCTAGGGAGAGAGTTCAGAGGTTGAAGGATGACTGAGAAATGTCGCAGACCATGGTGGCTGTTGTCACATCAGGGATGGCGTTTGCATCTCTCAGTAAGCTGTGTCCAGAGGCAAAGGGCACAAGGGGAGATTAGTTATATTAGTCTGGTTCTAGCAAGGAGCAGCCGAAATCACTTTCTGACATCAGGACAACAGAGATGGGCGCCTCATATCAGGACACATTTCTTTACATCATGAGAACTGTACAAACTACCAGGTGAAAGTGTTGTGTGTTCTACATGTGGTTATGGTGTGTGTGTGTCTGCAATTTATTATGATAGTAGAGCAAGTGATGGCAGGAAACACGCTAGTTAACCAGAAAAAAAGCTGGGAAGTCATCTTCCGTCATTGAGCCAAGATTATTATCCATTCTGTAAATACTCGCTATCTGTAAATAATATTCTCTTTCTTTTCACTATATTACGGAGTCCTGTTATTCCTTGTGGTTTGGGGAGGTTCTAGGTGGATGGGGGCTTGTGCTATAGTATGCTGAAAGATAAATATATAAAAGTTGTAAGTAATACAGTGATATTTGAGGAGACTGTAGGTGGATGGGGGCTTGTGTCACAGTGTGCTGAAAGATAAGCATATAAAAGTCATAATACAGTGAGATTAGTTCCACCTATGCATATGTCATCACCTTAACGGCGGTAGTAAGGAGCAAGCGCAGGGATGATGAGTTAAGTCTATCCTGTCCCAGCAGTTTCATCCCATGCTGTGCAACCTACTTGACTCCACTTGGCTAGGTGACTGGGTTTTGTTTTTATCTATTCATGTTGTCCTGCTGAAGGGGTGATGCCCCAAAATGTCGTTGCATTTGTCATTTGTAGCTTGGCTCCATTCCTTTCTTGTTAACTTACACTTTTTACAAATTCAATTCTTAACATGTACAGAAAACTTTAGTGTTGAAGGGAAGAAACTGATGATTTCAATCAGTTGATTTTTTCTGCAATGATTTACCTTTAGCTGAATGAATCTACTGTCACAGATTGCTGGCTTGGGGACTAACCATAAGTAAAATTTCTGCTATGAAAATGTGTGTGCAGACGGCAGATTCTGTTTCATGTTGTAATGTGAAAATCATTTAAACTATGCTACTGATTCATTCTTATAAGGACTTGAGAAAGACATTAGGTTATATTTTGATGGAGCAGCAGAGTGACTAGCTAAGTTTAAGGCAAATAGATGCATCATGTTATGGAGTGTTGGGCTGCACGAACAGCTAAGGACAGATACACTATGTAAATTTGAGGAAAATGGTCACAGGCAGTAGGGAAGAAGAGCAGTTTGAGGGATGTTAAGGGGACTGCTTGCAACCAACAGAACTGCAAGGATTGGGGCTGTGAACTGTTGCAGGTACTTAGGTACCCCTCTGCCCCCACAAAGCCTTCTGCAGGTCCTGGGCCCCTGTCTTTCAGCTTTATTTAATTATAAAAGAAAAACAAGTGACTGCCGCTTGGAGGATAAGCCCAGATTAAATGTAAAACAAGGGAACTGTACCAAGTTAGAAGGGGACAAAGACGAAGACAATCTACATGTTTTGGGGCACTACCCCTTCATCAGGACGACACAAAAACGACAAAAAAAACGAAAAGAAAAAGACTTATCTGCAGTAGAAGTGGCGCGTAGGCTGCATAGCAGGAGAATGACCAGGGGACAGTGAGTGAGAAAAGTTAAAAAGAGGGGCAGCCAATCGCAAGGTGGGTAGGAAAGGGTAGAGAAGGGTGGGGTCGGAGAGTGGGCGGGGGAGAGAGAAAAAGCAGCGCGGGTAAGGGGGCGTCGGTGAGAGAGAGAGAGTGGGAAGGAGGTGAGAAAAAAGTTAGAGAGACGGAGGGGTGAGGGGGTTAAGGGAAGGGAGGGGGAGGGTCGGTGTTTTAGGTTGAGTCCAGTAGGTGCCATGGTACCGAAATGGGTAATGAAGTAGGACTCCATATTCTTGCGGTCAATGGAGTCTCTCTCTAACTTTTTTTCTCACCTCCTTCCCATTCTCTCTCTCTCTCACCGACACCCCATTACCTGCGCTGCTTTTTCTCTCTCTTTCTCTCTCCCCTGCCCACTCTCCACCCCCATCCTTCCCTACCCTTTCCTACTCACCTTGCGATTGGCTGCCCCTCTTTTTAACCTTTCTCACTCACTGTCCCCTGGTCATTCTCCTGCTATGCAGCCTTCGCGCCACTTCTACTGCAGATAAGTCTTTTTCCTTTTCGTTTTTTCGTCGTTTTTGTGTCGTCCTGATGAAGGGGTAGTGCCCCAAAACATGTAGATTGTCTTTATTTAATTTTCGAACCCCTTCTCCGTGGATACCCAACTATTAAAACTGTTATTGGGTATATATTTCTATTAAAATCAAATATCAGCACAAATTTGCTACAGGTGACCTGCATGCATTTGATTCCTGCTAAAAGCAATTTTATGGAGGGCAGGATAGTAAGTTGCTTTACCTGTCAAAGTGTTTTTAAAATAAAAAAATATTTATGTTAATTTTAACTAATACAGATTATGACTTCAGCATTTTGAGCATTTAAGAGCAGCAATGTATTGCACACAAAAAAGCAAAACAAGGCACTTTAGAAATTCAGAGGGGTCCTTTCTTTTTGAAGTTCAGAGGGGTCCTTTAAAAGTCCTTTGAGATGTGCCATCTGCCTGGGAACCCTGAAGTGTCCTGCTGACACACCCATCTACAATCACATTCCTACTTTAGCAGTAAAACACATTTACATGCTGCTCAGTGTTCAGTGACATTTGGTTAAGACCATATGCTTGAAAGGTTAATGATGTGGTGTGGGAAGGGAAGGAGGTGAAGGGTAATTGTGGACCATCATGGCGGTGTGGGTAGGGAAGGAGGTGAAGGGTAATTGTGGACCATCATGG
>SMGT01007825.1:86333-104522 GCA_004794575.1 Lanistes nyassanus
CATGGCGGTGTGGGTAGGGAAGGACGTGAAGGGTAATTGTGGACCATCATGGCAGTGTGGGTAGGGAAGGAGGTGAAGGGTAATTGTGGACCATCATGGCGGTGTGGGATGGGAGAGGGCAAGGGAGAAAGTGATACATGTGCTTTGAAGAGAAAGTCTAATAACATTTTATGTGGATGACATAGCTTCCAACTCTACGCCTCGATAGCGACAGTCCTACAGACTTCTTATTGGAAACGGGGACACAGGGTGCAACTGCCGGCCTCACTGGAGATGCAACGAATGCTGACCTGCCACATGCTGCCTTTTACTTGGATGACTGCAGCTCTCAAGACAGTGGTGTGAGCCTGGATAAGGTAGGACAGTGGATTATTAAGGATTGTGGTGTGGGCCTGGATAAGGTAGGACAGTGGATTATTAAGGATTGTGGTGTGGGCATGGATAGGGAAGGGCAGTGGATCATTAGTGGTGTGGGCCTGGATAGGCTAAGACTGTGGAGTGCAGACCTAGGTACCTTTATGACTTTTTTGACACCTAAAGTGTGGTTTATAAAATGGGTGAAACCAAAAATCACCCTCTCCCCTTGCTTTTCATGTGCCTATTTGGACTTTCCAACTTTTTGGATTTAGGTTAAGGTTGGGGAAAGTGGAGACAGGCATGACTTGTCTCCTTTGAGGAAAAATTGACTAATTTTTCATATCTAAGCCATCAATTTCACTTTTTTCTTGAGCAAATAACCGTTAAAAACTGCCGATAACTTCCTAGAAGATAAAACCAGTGCAATGTCATTCCAGATTGCAAAAGTCCAAAATCTAGACATCTTTGTTATTGGCACACCATGATGCTTGGTACTTTAGATAAAAAACTCTATTTAAATTACATCAAACTTTTTCGTTGCTAAGTTATCATAAGGAATTATTACAGTTTTAAAGTTTGCGACTTAAATGTAAAATATGTGACACTTTTGTGTTTTTAAACCACCATGAAGTGAGGCTATACCTTGATTCATTCTTTTTGCATTTGCTTGCGACCACATTGTTTTGGGCAGTGCTTTTGCAACAATTAAAAAAAAGTCCAATATCTTGAAAACATGAGCAGTTCTGAGCTCATAGTTGATAGTTTCTACTCACAAAATTAGTCATTTGGAATTTCTGATGAAGTTATTAAGAAGGAGATCGGTGATGACGAGAATATTTCACCAAATCTATCATAGTGGGACTGTGATGCTTAAACATAAGCCTTTATTTACTTCTTATTGATATCTCATAATTTGTCACAAAGATAAAGATAACCTTTTACCTTTTTTTTTTTTTACCCTGTATGACATTTTCAAAGTTCTAATGTGTTTTTGTATCATGATAAAAACAAAATTTTTTTGTGGCTCATGTCATTCACTTTTGAGATTCAGAATATTTTATCAGAGCAGATATAACTGAAGATATAAAAAAGTTTCCTTCTTTGTGACTTAACAGTTTTACTTTTTGGGGACTGTGTATACACTCGTCCTTTGTGATTTAATTAGAAATCTTTCATTTCTGGTACTCCATTTGTCTTTTTATTTTTATTACTTCAAAAGTACATTCATTTTCCTTTATTTTGATGTATACCAAGCTCTGGTTACTCATATGTTTTACCTTGAAAAACAAACATTTCCGTGACAACCCCATTCCATGCAAGTAGTCCCCCTTTAAACTATGAACTGTTAAGAGTTAAAGTCAAGCAAAGCATCACTCAGACTGTATTAAAGATAAAGACATTTTAAAACTTCATTTCTAATCCCTAGGAATTTGATTTCAAATGCCCCGCTCCTATAAGCAAAGCCAAGAAAAAGCCCAAATCAGCTGATTGTGAAGAAACTTGTTCACCATTAAAATATTCACCTGTAAAATCTCCTGCCAAGAGCCTGCTGTCCTTTTCAATAAATGTAAGTAATCTGTGTTGCGACTGTTGTCATTAGTGAGTGTAAGTGGTACCTGTTATGATTAATACCTTTCTAAGATGTAACTAAGACACGACCAAGTTGCTTTGATTTCATTGTAAGTGTTCATTGCTGTACATTTCTAATCAACCTTGACTAGAGAATTGAGAGCGTCAAGGCACCTTGGCTGTACCTTTTACATTGGGTCGTGTTTGCATGTCTGCAGGCGTTGAACTCCAGCAGTGAAGACAACAGCCCTGCTTGTCAAAAAGGCTGCTCACTAACATGCAGCCAGGGAGATGATGATGATGGGTTCCTTGATCTTGTTGACATGGAAGTAACAGAGGTCAGGGTTCATCTTTAAATTTTGGATGTGCTTGTCCATCTGTGTGCCTTCATGTCCAGCTTGCTTATTGAAGTCAATAGTTACTATGCAAAACCCAGAATGTCTCAAAAGATCTGAAGTCATTTTAAGGTCAAATGCAGACCCACACTGAAGAGAGTTTTCTTTCTATGGTAAATTGTCGTTTGATCAGAGGCAAACCAAGTTCTGATGACATTGTAACGTTTTGTGGGGTGTGCTGGAAATCTAGGGAAGAAATACGAAAAACATACGCCTAGTGCAGACCCTCACCTTTTCAATCAAAAGGTACACGACCAGATAACTTAACACATTTATTGAACTATGAACATTAGAAATGAAAGCTGAGGAAAGAATGGTGCAGTTAAACAAATACGTAACAGTGCGTGTGTGTGTATGTGCGTGATATCAACAGTTTGTGACATGAAACAATTGTCTGAACAAGGTATAATGTAACTAGCATACAATTAAATTCATATGAAATAGCGTGTTAACGCAAAAGACTACTTGCGGGGAAATGAATTAGTCCAAAACCGGAACAGAACAGTTAATCCAAAAATCGTTCTCATCAGGTAATGGCCCGCAGAAGTAGTCCGAACAAGATGGGATGGTTGACACGTAAGATGCAGTTCGTAGAAGTGCAAATGTTCTGACTGACGAGCGTAGATCCGAGAAAAGTCTGTAGCAGGGTCAAAAGTGATCTGTGAGTCCAGTCGTACCGTGCCAGAAGAAATCAGGGGATGGAGCTTGTCCAAAGGTGTCAGGAACACTGGTTACGAACCATGTATCGTACTGATAGTCCGTTAGACCTTGAGATGTCCTTGCTCAACTGTCACAAGGTAACACTGGATGCTTCATAGATTTTTAGATCTATGAAGAAAGTTCACTTCCACAAGTGACGGGGTCCGTTTGACTGTACACTCCCAGCCTACTATTAGACTGTTTACATGAGAGACAGGTTCATGGTGATGAATACTGGTAACTCGTCCGTTAAACCTTACACCACTGAAGATTTAACATTATCTTACGTTTCTTCATAAGACAAAGAAAAGTTGACACATGCTGCAGAAGCATAAAGTACTTCTCCCGGCTTAGTAATGAATCACTACAATAGCTTACTATGTAGCTACACGGATGCAGCGTTCATAGTAGAACGTATAGCGTAACGGCTAACCGTCGATGATGGATTCGCTACGAGATAACTATTTTGTTTCTCGACACTTTCTTTCCACTACGCTATTTTTCTGAATGAGTTAAGTCTATACGCGAAGTCTAACTCCTTCCAGTGACCGCTGAACAATGATCCTACATTAACAGCGCGTCTTGAACTGTTGGAAAACCGTTAACAAGTCTCACAGACTAGTAGCACGTCTGACTCTTCCGTATCTCCAGACCAGAACTCCCAAAATCCGTTTAACCTACCCCAATGTTTCCTTCGTTTCCATACACGACCGAATTAGCATTTTTTCATTGGTTCCCCGAAGACTGAGTCATACGCGATTTTGTTAAAGAACAAATGCCGTCTTTCCTCCTATCACTGCTACGTAAATCTTATGCGTCACTAACGTGTCAACAATTCTATGAATGAAAAGATGCAATACTATGTAAAGATACAATGAAACACCACAGTGCTGAACCATAGCGCTGTATAAAAACCATCCGTAACGTGACAGACATCACAGTCTCTTTTGACCCCAGTGATCTTCCTAGAAAGACAAGTCTCAGTGTTTTTAAAATAAAAATATGTTTGGGTTAATAGTAACTAATACAGATTATAACTTCAGCATTTGGAGTATTTAAGAGCAGCAATGTATTTCACCAAAAAAAGAAAGCAAAACAATGCACTTTGGAATGTCCTTTTGAAATTCAGAGGGGTCTTTTTAAGTCCTTTGAAGGTCCTTTGAGATGTGCCATCTGCCAGGGAACCCTCATGGCAGACAAATTAGGAATGCTACTAGCTAATAAAGATAGGAAGAATGTTTAAGTCATACACCCCAGATAGCAAAGCAGGATTTGAGAGCATTGTATTGCCATATCACAGATTGCTACCTATCATCACCTCTTCCCACTTTGGATGCTAGGGGCGCCCTCTAGTGACGCATTCCTTCCTAAATGCAGGGATGTTCCCTGACTACCCACTTTTCGGGAATTCCTGGTTCTGCCATTTTACTAGATAAAGGGAGCAAACTGTGCTTAACTTGTAGCTCAGGCATTCATGCTTTATGAGGTTATTTCCCTTGACTATGTATTGAGGTTGGAAAGCGTAATTAGGGGTTTTCCGCACGTACCCTCAGGTGACCAAAATGGCATAAGTGACAGTATAGAAGGTGGGTTTTGTGCACAGTGGATTTCAGTTATCTCATTTCTGCTGGAATTTAGCTAACATCAAAGAGTAAGGTAAGAAAAGATTTTATTCAGCATTTGTCTACATTTAAAAATCAGTTTGATTCTTGTCTGTGGTGCTTACAGTGATTTCTTGGGATTTTTTACAAATGGGCCTAAAATGTAAGGCTCAATCAAACTGGTGCATACAATTCAAAATTGCTGGCAGGCATTGGGTTAATATTTAGTTGATTGCTCAATCCAAACACCTCGATTTTCTAGAACACTAGTCATTCGCTTGGTGCTCCAGTTGCCATCCTCAAAGTGTTTGCTCTAGGTATCAGGGGAGATAAATACTCTCACAACCATATTCTCTACATTTAAGAATATGTTCTATTTTCTTTGATAAGACCCCAGTCAGTTGTCAGGTACAGATGCTACAGACCACTCGTGAGCTGATTTACTGAAGTGATTGCTTACTAATCATGTGCATTTATCTTTAAAACAGATCAACGACCAAGTGCCTGACAGTTTATCCAGTCTTTTCAATGAGCCAGTTATAAATCAGCCTTGTAAAAGTACGGCAGAAAATGACCATACTCCTACGGTGAGTCAGTCTCTTTAATTAGCATAATGTATGCAATAAAACTGAAAAGCTCAGCACAGTTTCACAGTTGATGTACACAATATTCAGCTGCACAAAAGAAGTAAATTGCGCATGAAGTTATAGTGAAACCCGGGTATCACGAGATACTGGGGACGGGAGAAATGGCCTCATGGTAACTGCATCTCGTGAGAAGAGAATAAGGGCCAATTTACCCGTGTCAAGGTTGCAATGCGCCCTTAAGCATTTCACAGAACCACCTTGGGATCTTGTAAATCAGCCAAAGTCTATATAAGTCAGACTCAGTGGGGTTTTTACCCATCTCTGAAATATTAGAAGATCATGCCTTCTACGTACCTTACTTACCTAATCTAGTAACATTAAAATTTAAACAAGCTCAGGGGGAAAGAACTAATCATACAAGAGCCAATTAACGCACAAAATACAATGAGGTCATAAGGAACGAACCAAGTAGATGAGAAGTGTCTCCCATTCGTATGACATGCAGACATAAAATTTTGTTTCTGTGTACTCTCACTTGTTCTCGTGCTAACCAGGTTAGTTTTAGAGCATTTTGGTTATGTGGGATTTGCAAATTCGTTCTCTCAGTCTTCACTGTGCTGAGAAGCCAAAAATGGGGGGTGGGGGGGTGTTTCCCCCAAGCATGTCGGATTGCACGAAGTCATTCCTTCAGTCTAAAACAGCGCCATTCCTCAACTGACAGCAAAAAGACTTTTTCCTAACTACATGTACATACTGCACCACGCAAACCATTCGTTTAGAGAATTCGCAAACAAGCGACAGAACCATAACCTTTGACATATATGCAGCTAAGAAATTGATGAAGCCATGTTTATTGATCCCCAACAGACACTATTAACTGTGCAAGAATACAGTTGAAATCAGAGGAAAACATTGTTTGCTGAGAAACAAGTGTGTGATTCTTATTTAGTTATTATGGCAATCAAAATCTGAATCTTTTGAATCGCCAGATACCAAAGCTGCGATGAAAGCAATGCGTGACTTTTAGTATATTTACTGGAAAAAAATCTTTGGGCAATGAGCTAAGGGTCAGAAGTCACAACTCATTGCACAATCCAATCAATGCACAGGGGTCATGAGGCCATGAGAAAGAACCAATCAGACAAGAGAATCAAATATCTCCATTACGATAGGCCTAGTGCTGCTGCATTAGTGTGTGGTGTGAGTGCTGTGGCGCAGCATTTCTCCAGCTGGAGTTTATTCATATTTATCTTGCTTGTTTTCTTGCTAACCAGGTTAGTTTTGGAGCATTTTAATTATTTGGGATGTGAAAAGGACCTTGTTGCATCCAGTTTCTTGTTATATCCACTCTCGTTTTTAGTGATTAAAATTTATTGATGAATAGAAGAGTGTTGGTCGGGAAGTGAAAACTGTCTCATCATAGCTGATGAGTATCAGATCTGGAAAAACCACTGTACTGTGGTCGGAATGCTGAACACCTCTGTTATGATTTGCCCATTATTAAGATCAACACAGGTCCACTATAGAACATCTGCTGTTCTCTCAGTCATGTCAGAGGGCATGACCACTACCCAAACATTTTTGAAGCGACCGTTTCCTGTTATTACAAATGTTATTCCTGTGGTGTGGATGGTCGGGTCATGCGAGCCATCTGTGTATAAAGGGGAGTGGTCTTTATAGGTAGTGTTGAGTTTCTGTCTGAATTCTTTGAGTATTTTCATGAACCGAGTTTCTTTGTTATAAATGGTGAGCTCCGTGTCGGTCTGCGGTGGGTATATTGTCCAGGGAGGAATTTGTGGACCTGTGCCTGGGTATGACCCTTCGATGTTAATGTCTGCCCCTGGTGTGTGTTCTGTTTCCTGCGTCCTTGTCTGCTAACTTATTTTTATTTCTTGTTTGTTATCTGTCTGTGCCATCCTGAAGAAGGGGCCATGGCCTGAAATGTTGACTCGTTGTCTGAGTCTTGTTTGGCTCAGTTCTTTTTGTTGTACCTTTATCACCCCAAGCTGCAGTCACCTGTTTCTTTTCTGATTAGTATGAACTGTAAACTTTTTATTGCTCCACCCAGAGAACACATATCAACTGATCTGTAGTTAATCGAAAACTGTGAAGATTTAATTGTCTTGCTAATTTAGTCCTCTGGTTTTAATATATAGAGGAGTTTTTCAGAATGGGCTTTTGTCTTTCCGTAACATTCACACACTTTACTTTATCCTTACTCCAAGTAGAAATACAGGTAATTGATCAGAATAAGTCCTGTACAGGCACATAAGTTGTATTCTTCACTGCTGGACATGTCCTCTTCAAGAGAATCACAAGTGTCCCCTTCACACTGCACCAGATCAGCATCACTCAGTTTCAAGGGTTTGGGTGCTCCCAAAAAAACAATTCTCTGCCATCTTTGGCAGTGGTGCGATTCGCTGGAGTGGGGCATGGGAATACCTTCGTTTTTCCGCAGTAAAAGCTTAATTTGTGGTCAGAGGGAAACAACCTTATAAAACAAAACTGGCTTAGCTACTGATTGAACACAACTGTTTCCCTTAGACTGTGCAATGGAAGATGTGCCTAATTTTTAAAAAGCACAGTGTAGGTCCTTCCCAGTAAGACCCATGCGCTGAGTGGGTTAATTTAAGTCTTACATGGGAGGTTTTGCTGTACAGCAGAACCTGTCTGGATCAGCTGCCTGAACCAGCAGACACCTCACCAATAGACACTTGACCCTGGCACTGATCAATTTTCAAGCTAAAGTTGAACGACAAAAAAACAGAGGCTCTCCTCTTCAGTAAAAGAAATACTGGAGTAACAGAATGTCCCACAGCAGTTCGAGTTGGTGACGTCAACATCCCTTTCGCTGACTCAGCAAGAAACCTCTGGGTTATTATTACCTCTAACATGACACTGGACAAACACATTTCCATCTGCAGATCCACTTATTTTGAACTCAGAAAAATCAGCAGAGGTTGCAAAGACCTTTGTATGTGCCTACGTTCTGTCTAAACTCGACTACTGTAATTCCTTGCTAGCCGGCTGTCCTCTGTATCTGCTACAGAAGTCACAGAAACTTCAAAACTCAGCCGCTCGCCTTGTCCTGAAAGCGCGCAAAATAGACCATGCCACACCTCTCCTCCGCACTCTGCACTGGCTCCCCATTCAGGCTCGCATCGACTACAAGTTGTCAATACTCTCTGGTTTAATTTCTTCACCGGTGCATGCCCCATCTACTTTTCAGAACTTCTTACAATCTACGCTCCAGCGAGACAGTTCCACTCCTCTTCAGACGATCGGATTCTCTCAGTACCCCGCATCAGGACAAAACATATGGACAGCGCATGTTCAGCTTCTCGGCATCCACCCAATGGAATTCACTTCCCCACAACATTCGCCACTCCCCATCACTACAGACTTTCATACGAAACTTAAAAATGTATCTTTTCCGCGAGTACCTCGACTGACGTTGCGACTGCCTGTCTGCATTAACTTACAACTTTCTCTGTTCATCCTCTCTTATGATACTTTTCTACCCACCTGTGAATGACGGACGATCTGTATCCTAACCTGTTGGTCAGTGTTGCGTTCATCTCTCCCTCTGTGTGTGTGTGTTGGTTGTTTTTCATTAGAGTCTCTGTGTTCCTCGTCCGCGCGAAGTGTGCATGAAATGTGGTCTCGCGCGTTAAAAATCTACATTTATTATTATTAACACTGTTACGTCATACCACCCAGGCTCACACTCTCCAACAACCGAGGCTGACGAAAAAGTTCTAAGAGCTTTTTATTTACTACTTTGCTGCTTGGCTGGCCGAGAGACTAAAACATAACTGAGTGGCACGAGTCTAGCAACTTCTTACTACGACCTCTGCTCGTTGTGTTTCTATCTGCCTCATAACCGTTGGAGTTGTGACAGTCGCTAGCTCCAACAAAAGGCGTCAAAGGTTAGCCTTCCATCCTAGCTCGCAGCCTTGCCTAGTTCTGAGGCATTCTCTCTGTGTCTCTGTGTGTCAGAGGTGTCTCCCCGAAGGGACCCTCTGTGTGTGTGTCCCCTCTCTCTCTCTAAAGGCTTGTGTGTCTACGTCGCAGGCAGGGCCTGGTTAAATGCAGGCAATAGTCTGCTGGGCATTCTGATTTATGGCGCCAGGTGCTGGTCTGCCCGATGCCTGCTGACTGCTGACTGGACAGACCTACGATGCCCTCTGGGGTTACTCGAGCTGAGCGCTTTTGTCATTAGCTTGAGTTCCCTGGGTTCTCCCCTCAGGCAGCTAGCCCGACAGCTATTAATTTCAGGCGGCTGATTGCCCCCAGTTACTAAAGGAGCTCGTCGTAAAACTAATGTCCAGTGCAGTGTCAGGCCGCCGTATCACCTTTCGGACGCATCACCCAGCACCTGGCTGGTCTTGGAAGGCTAGCCTTACTAGGCAGCTGCTGCCTCTAGTCACATGGGGGTAGAAGTGTAGGGACAATAGCAATATCCTTACAACACCCCCCCCCCCCCCAAACAGACAGAAACACTGTCTAATGCAAACATCGGACAGTGATTTTCGTTCCTGAATGCATGCTCTACCCGTCCATAACAGACATGGTCTCTCCACATGCTATTCCGCAGCTCTAACAACAGAACTATCAAGGTCCCGTTTGCAAGATATCTGCTGCACAGCTATTTATTTCCTTGGCCATGTCACGAGCATGCCAGAGGAGAGTTTTTGACGAGGGTAATGGTGATGAAAGCGATGATGATGATGGTCCATCACCACTCGTGTTATACCAACAAAGGAAGCCTTGGGACATGCTGAGTCCCTGATTGCTTCAGCAACACACACATACTGACCTCTTTGCTGCCATGTCTGTGAAGACTGTGTTAGAAGATATGTACATTTCATAGCTAGGCATTGGGGAACCAATCCCACATTTCTTTTTCTTTGCATGCAAAAACCGCAAGCTGATCTAAGTTGCATTTATTGTTACTGCTGATTCAATAAAATTGACTATTCCATCATGTTGTCTACGTTTTGCTTCTTGCTTGTTTTTTACATGCACTGTATACTGTGTGATCACTTAAAGACACATGATCCATCATGTTATCTATGTTCTTGTGTTTTTACATGTACACACTGTCTCCTGTAGTCTAGTGTTTTTACATGTACACACTGTATACTGTAGTCTAGTGTTTAGTGTTGTGTGATCACTTAAAGACACAAGGTCCATCATGTTGTCTATGTTCTTGTGTTTTTACATGTACATACTGTATCCTGTAGTCTAGTGTTTAGTGTTCGTGTGATCACTTAAAGACACAAGGTCCATCATGTTGTCTATGTTCTTGTGTTTTTACATGTACACACTGTATCCTGTAGTCTAGTGTCTAGTGTTGTGTGATCACTTAAAGACACAAGGTCCATCATGTTGTCTATGTTCTTGTGTTTTTACATGTACATACTGTATCCTGTAGTCTAGTGTCTAGTGTTGTATGATCACTTAAAGACACAAGGTCCATCATGTTGTCTATGTTCTTGTGTTTTTACATGTACATACTGTATCCTGTAGTGCAGTGTCTAATGTTGTATGATCACTTAAAGACAGGGTCCTGCAGACCCTCTCTCAGTTGAGCAGCCACCTGTCTCAGAGGGACACTTTTAGAGGGTCCCAAGGGTGTCCGGTACAGACAGGTTTTGCTGAATGAGAAATGCTGTCGATCACAGATCTTTGGGTCATGTCAAGGAGAAGGTCATAATAGAGGGGGTCACACTAGGGAGGGACTCCTGTATTAAAGTTGCCAACTGGAAAGTTCACAGGAAGGGGACTATAACCGATAAAAACATAATTCCAATGCAGGCTGAAAGAAAAATTTAGAAACTATAAAATAACTCTTACCTTTAATCCATCCCGTGTAAAATGCGTTGAAAAATGTACCGAAGTGAAAGCAGCAAAATGGCGGTGTGATCGTCTCGCAAACTACCGAATAGGATTTTTAGATCACAGTCATGTATTGTGTGGTCTAAGGGAAGGAACTGGATAGAAAAATGATTACGCTATAAGAAAAAATCAGTTACATCCCTTGCGGTCGAAGCACTTTTGGTTTATACATCTGTAAAAAGTCTCTGCAACTCCCATTGGGATCCAACAGCCACAGTAGCAAATTTCTTCCTCAGTGGTGCCCGTGGTAAGATGGAGTTGTGTTATTGACAACTTCGCGCTTCCGGTACCGCTTGGCATGATACCCAAACGGCGCTGGAGGCAAGCTTGTGCCAGTCGTGATCGTGAGCTCCGGTTTGCCTTCATCCTCTCAGTTAATCAGTGCAGTGTTTGGTTTTTTCTCAGCCTCAGACTGTTCTATTATATTATTTTTTTATTATGTCTACACAAAGACGCTGGAGACACGAGTTGAATGTTTTGAGAAGCATAAAAGCGATACAGTGGTAATACATCCAATGAATGTACGACAAATGAATGGAGTGACGACACAAAACGTTGGCCTCAGGTCATACAAAATAACGAACAGCCACCGAAATCCATGGTTTTAGGCCTAAATAAAAGGCTTTAAAGGTATATCAAGCATCAGAAAGCACTTTCTGAATTATATGATGCATAATATGTCAAAAACCGACACTTGAGTACGTACATTTTACAGATTTGTGTGGGTACTGTTATCGTCTGCTCGTCCACCGTGTATACGAAATACCGAACAGCCACCGAAATCCAGGTCTAAATAAATGGTTTTAAAGGTATAGCAAGCATCAAAATGCACTTTCTGAATTATTTGATGTATAATATGCCGACACTTGTATATACACGGCAGACGATAACAGTACGGACATAAATCTGTAAAATGTACGTACACAAGTGTCGATTTTTGACATTAAATCAGATAATTCAGAAAGTGCGTTCTGATGTATTTCGTATACACAGCAGACGATAACAGTACTGACACGAATCTGTAAAATGTACGTACACAAGCGTCGATTTTTGACATTATGCATCCAATAATTCAGAAAGTGCATTTTAATGCTTGATATACCTTTAAAACCTTTATTTAGACCTAAGACCATGAAATTTGGTGGCTGTTCGGGGTTTCGTATGACCGGTTCACAGGGGCACTCGCCATGCAGAAGTGGTTTGTGCACCACACATTGCGTAAGACGCCACCGATGTAAAACTCTTCTGTTGTTTTTACACTCGATAACTGAGCAGGTGTCACCACCACCTTTTTGATATTTTTTTCTTCGATTTCTGGCTGGAATGCGAGCCGGTTGCGAGATGCAGCCATCACTTAACTAGCTAAGGGGAAGTGAGAATCATGAGCCTCGAACTGGCTTGAGACATGGCCCCGGCCACAGTATCCTCAAATGGCGTGCGGAAACTTGTGGATAACTGGAAGTACAGTATTCTTTTTTAAAAATCTTAGGAGGAGCCCAGGTTATATGACAATTCACCAGTGAGCAAGACAGAAAATATATCATTTTTAATAGTAGGTGTACATACCTTATTAAAATACTAGGTCTGGCTTTTCTGATGGAACTAATATATAAATACCTGTGGAGTTCACTCCCTTAAGTCCTATTCCCTCAGTTTTTTCCATGCTATGAACTGCATCTTGTGATATTTCCTAACAGGCCTTCAGTTTTAATACTCTGTACTATTTAAAATAAAATAAAATGTTGATTTTTAACGCGCGAGAACACCTTTCATGCACACTTCGCGCGGACGATGGACACAGACACTCTAGTGAAAACAACGAAACACACACAACACACAGAGGGAGAGATGAACGCGCCACTGACTGACAGGTTTGGAAACAGATCGTCCTTCAGTCACAGATGGGTGGAAAAGTATCATAAGAGAGGATGAACAGAGAAAGTTGTAAGTTAACACAGACAGGCACTCGGGATGTCAGTCAAGGTACTTTCGGAAAAGAAAAGTTTTTAAGTTTCGTTTGAAAGTCAGTAGTGATGGGGAGTGTCGAATGTTGTGGGGAAGTGAGTTCCATTGGGTGGATGCGGAGAAGGTGAACATGCACTGTCCATATGTTTTTGTCCTGATACGGGGTACTGCGAGAATGCGATTGTCTGAAGAGGAGCGGAGCTGTCTCACTGGAGTGTAGATTGTAAGAAGTTCTGAAAAGTAGCTGGGGCATGCACCGGTGAAAAAATTGAAACAGAGAGTAGACAACTTGTAATCGATGTGAGCCTGAATGGGGAGCCAGTGCGGAGGAGAGGTGTGGCATGGTCTGTTTTGCGCGCTTTCAGGACAAGGCGAGCGGCCGAGTTTTGAAGTTTCTGTAACTTCTGTAGCAGATACGGAGGACAGCCGGCCAGCAAGGAATTGCAGTAGTCGAGTTTAGACAGAACATATGCACATACAAATGTGTTTGCAACCTGATCGGACAGAAGGTGACGGAAGCTGCTGATTTTTCTGAGTTCAGAATAAGCGGATCTGCAGATGTTGGAAATGTGTTTGTCCAGTGTCATGTTAGAGGTAATAATAACACCGAGGTTTCTTGCAGAGTCGGCGAAAGGAATGTCGACATCACCAATTCGAACTTCTGTGGGATATTCTGTCACTCCAGCATTTCTTTTACTGAAGAGAAGAGCTTCTGTTTTTTCGTCGTTCAACTTTAGTCTGTTGTGAACCATCCATGCTTTGACACTGGATATGCAAGTTTGCATGGTCATGATGCTGGCATGTGCATCAGCTGGAGGACTAGAACTGTATAATTGGGTGTCGTCTGCATAGGACTGGGTGGAGACCATGTGAGCATGAATGAGTGATGAAAGTAGTTTGATGTATAGGATGAAAAGGATAGGGCCCAGGACAGATATTTCCTGCTCATTTAGCAGGGGTTTCCTGTAATGCATATAGTTTAGATTTTTTATGGGCATTTGAATTTGTTCAGGTGAGCATTTTGGCTAAATTTATGATGCCAGATTGCAGAGGACACCCAACATGAAGTTTGTTTTTTTCTGAACATTGAGTCACATGTCTTAATGTGTGTGTGTGATTGCATTTTGCTTAGGTGTTTATTTTGCTTCGTTTGTAAGCACTTAGAGGTCCTACAAGGTAAATACCCACTGTTATTTTTTAAAATATATTTTTAAAAGCTTCCGTTAATAGTAGACAGGGATAAATGATTTTGTCCCTGTTTAAAAATGACGTACATTTTGACATTTCAGGATGTAACCATCACTGCACGCTTTTAAACATCATATTTCAAAAGCTAGTATAGATATTTGCATCAAATATTTGTCGTCGTTTTTTTGGCTTTGCTTAGCTCTTTCAATCTATAGGGAAGCAAAGAATTTTTAAACAAGCTGATCCTTGATGGTACCTTGTTTGATGTACATATTGATTGGACTTGAGTAAGAAATGCAAACAACTTTCAAAAATACCATTCTTGGAGTCAGGCTGGATCTAGGGTGTCATTTTAACAGCTGTAGAATTACCCTCACGGCACAACGAAAGTGATGTAGCATTGCCATCACAGCAAGCGATGTAACATTGTGACACCCTCCCTCCTTGTCCCACTGTAGTTTATATAGTGTCTCCTAAATGGCAGGTGTTGAACGCTTGTGGTCTGCATGTGTGGCTGTGATGGACAGCTGCACCCCTGGTGACCTTAGTGAGCCATGAATGTTTTGGTTCATGTTGTCTCTGCATGGGGTTACATGAGTGCTGGACAGCTTAAGCTGCTGTCTGACCTATCAAATATGTCCATCCTGCAGGGATCATTCTTGCTACAGGACATCATAGGTCATTTGACCAGTTGACAGAAAAATCAATAGGTCATTTTCCAAAAACAATAAGTCACCAGTTTACTGGGATTTATACCATGTACATACGCGATGATTAGCAAACAGATGCAGCCTTTTCTCATAGTTTAATGTGCAATGTGCTGCAGACCATGAATTTCTGTCCGTCAGCTAAGTGCCTTGAGCAAACATTAGTTGTGTCTTGATCATTTCTCATTTCATGATCTCCTCCTAATCAAGATTATGTCAAAACTCTGCATTCAGCTGCTTTCAACAAAGTAGCCATTGACGACATCTGGTCAAATCTCTTGGCATGTTATTTTTTGCTGTCAAGCATTTTGTCACAACTGGTGTAAACACAGATTAGCATGATTGGCAAGAAATATGGTGGAAACTCGCTATACAGACAAAAGGCTAGGGAAGCAATAAGGCTATGGTTGGGGGAATCATGCTATCAGTGACAGGGGACAAATCGCACTCATCTTGCCCTAATTTGTGGTCATGAACATATAAAACGTTTGGGCGAATGCATTTTGAAAAATCTTTTCGAAGTCAGGAAAAATCATAGGAAATGTTCAAGTCAGACTGTGTTGAAAGCACATTTATATACGAGAGAGAATGAGAGAATAGCCCTGCATCTTATGCATGGTGGAATTTTTTATTTATTTATTTTTTTTTTTTTTTTTGCTCTTGGACAGGGTCGACGAGCTGCATCAGCCAGATTGCGAAGATCCCAGTCTGTGGATATACAGATCCGCCAGTCTAAGCGCTCAGACTCCTGCAGAGATGAGAGTTTTGAAGTGCAAAACAAAAGGTGGAAAGCAGGCCAGTCGCATGATGACTGCTCCCTGCCAGTCACTTCACAGCATGTAAGGGTGTTTTTGCTGCATTTAGTTGTGAAAATGGACCTGTCACTATTGTCAATGTTTTCTGCACTTTTGCACCTTAGATTTTGGGTGATTTTCCCTCCAAACCAGTTTATAGATGGGGGAGTTTCTCCATTTCTAGCCTGATGATTGGGGATCATCACTACGTAAATTTGTCTTTCAAACAATCATCCGATCAGCCTGGGGAGAGAGGAGTGCACTTTATTTATGTGTCAGCCAGTGCTTTATTGACCACAATAGCTTATGGATCAAATGTGCAGGGGTGCCACTTCTTTTCATTTTGGAATGGAAACTGCATATGCACATGAATGTGTGTGTGTGCATCAGTGATATTTTCATAACAAAAACTAAAACTAGAACTAAAAATATTGTTTTTCGTTTTACAAGAATGAGAACTGAAATTAATAAAAACAGAGAAACTAAAACAAAATAAAAATTTAAAAAATTGTGATCTGTGAACAAACTAAAATCGAGTAAAACAAAAAATAAAAGCAATTGCATTTTCGTTCTTCCCTTTTCGTTCGTGCAGAGGGTTCGTCTCACTTGTCTGTAGGTCGCCCTGACCTTTCAGTTACGTTACGCTATTTACTGAGGCGCCCCTAAATCTCTAAGCGTTGCCATCCTTTCCTGGGGAAAAGCCTGGCCGCACCTAAATTACAGATAAGGGTTATGGTAGCCTCGGACAGTGAGGCCTTGTTGTTCCTTCCCTACCCGCCTTATGTCAGGGGATCAAAAGAAACACGATACCCTTTATGTTTCCCAACCTTGAGTACCAAACGACCAGTCTGGCGCATCATGCACTAACCACGGTATGCCAGCTAGGAGAGTGCAGGGGCCGGCTGGGTGGGTGCCTGGCTGTACGTAAAGGGCTATTTACACTAGCAGTGCTCTAAACGTTGAGCAAAAACATTTTCCGAGCACTCTCTGTACACGGGTGCAAGAAACCTGCAACATTTTACTCGCCAGATGATCACATGATCATCACATGTTTGCTCTAGGACCTGACAATAACAACAGCATGGATGATCACGAACAATTTATTCTGACCGCTGCAGCTTCTGCGACTGCATTTATCTTCGCCCAGCAGTCTCCGTCCTGCATAGTTTGCGACTGGACGTTAAGCAACAACTACCCCCCGCCCAGCAGTCAGAGAAAACAAAACAGAAAAGACGAATGTCACCAATACCTATCCATAGCAGGGCCCCCAAATCCCTCAGGCCGGCCCAGATTTGATCTTGCTGAATACGATAATCATGCCACCTTTAATAGACCATTGATAGTCAAGTTGCGTTTAACGGCATTATTGGGTGTATTTTCTCTACTGAAACATAATTTCCATTGAAATATGCGATAGACGGTGTTTGTGCACTTTAAAAAATTTTAAAAACTAAAATTGAACTGATATTATGTAAAAAGGCCAGAACTAAATAAAATAAAAACTATAATTTTAAACACAGAACTGAATAAAAATTGTTGACTTCGTTGAAAACTAGAATGAACTAAAAATAAAAATTAATTTTATAAAATAAAATAAAAACTAAAACTATAATTAATATCAGAACTAAAATATCACTGGTGTGCGTGCATGCATGCATGTTCTAAAATGGCACATCTAAGTGATGAGTTCAAAGTTTATAAAAAGGGGGATTTTTTCCCCAAATCTTCTGTCCGTTGTGTCTCTGTCCTTTTCAACAGTGCAGCTGTGTATTATGACCCAGTTGTTCTCAACTCTGGCTGCTAGCCGGGACGCTACTTCTTTCCGTTTTAGAACAGAAACTGTTTTTTCTTGTCACAGTACTGTACCATGACCTAAAGTGCTATATTCTCAATTACCGATCCCTAAACACACCTTCCAAAAAAAAAAACCACACCCACCAAGGCAACCCTGTTAAGGCCCCTCCAAGCATGCGCACACCATACGCCACCCGTGCGCACAACTCACTGACCAGGTCACCCTGACTTTCTCAAGTGCTGCTGTGTCGGCCGGTCGTGTTTGCACCTGTCTACACTCAGCGTGGTGTAGACAGGTGCAAATACGACCGGCTAGCATGTCAGGAGGATTTACATGTCACTGAGTTCCCTGGTGGTGGTGGAGGGGGGGAGGTTCCACCCCCACCCCCCTCTGTTCCGGTTCTGCCTGTTCCCACGAACCTGGCTCCTCTGCTGCAGTGCATTCTGGTTGCATTCGCCCTTTTCACTTGCCACTGGTGGAATGCGCCCACGCTTCCTTCCAGTGGCAAAGGCATCACACTCCACTCTTCCTGTTCTTGCCACTGGTGGAACGCACCTTAAGCTTCCGTCTGGTGGCAAGGGCATCGCACACTCCACTCTTCCAGCCCCCCCCCCCCCCCCCCCCCCCCCCC
>SMGT01007825.1:120569-132876 GCA_004794575.1 Lanistes nyassanus
TAAAATGTGTGCTGTGTTTATACCTGAGCTGTTTATTAACTATGCTAAGAAAGATGTGTGCTTTGTTTATACCTGAGCTGTCCATGAACTGTTCTAATTAAGACGTGCGCTGTGCGTATACCTGAACTGTATATGAGCCATGCTTAGGCGCTGTGCCTAAACCTGATCTATCTATTAATGTGGTGCTGTGAGTATACCTAGCTGGTAGCTGTGGTTGTAAAAGAAATTTGTCTTTATGGATTGTACTTGTACTGTTAAGGCTAAAAATGTTCAGGTGGATCAGTCTTTTTGCTGAACTGTTTGCTATAGGTGCTGAACAGATGTTTGGTGACAGATATACTAAGAGCGTTTTTTCCTATAACATCAGAGGTAGTGGAGGGGTAACCCTGAATTATGAATTTTGTTGTCAGTGACTTTAGGTATATAGTATGCCAGAAGGATGACGTATATAGTAGACGGGTAATGGTAATGTTTGTGCTTAAAGACTTCTTTTCAAAAGTTATGGCACACTGAAATTTCTTTTTTTTTAAATTTTCATCAGCAGTTCACTCAGTCCAAAGCTGAGGAAGCTGAGATTGATCTATCTGTGACATCATGTATATGTACTGATTGCGGCTGTCAGAGTCAGATCAATGAGTATATGTATATGTTATCATAGATCAATCAGTACATGTATGTGTTGTCATTACAGTCAGATCAATTAATACATATACATACTGTCATCACAGATAAATCGGTATATATACATGCTGTCATCACAGATCAATCAGTAAATGTATGCATGTTATCATCACGGTCAGATCAATAAATGTGTGTTATCACAGTCAGATCAGTCAGTAAATGTGTATTATCGTCACAGATCAGTCAGTAAATGTGTGTTATCGTCACAGTGAGTAAATGTGTGTTATCACAGTCAGTCAGTAAATGTGTATCACCACAGTCAGCAAATGTGTTATCATCAGTCAGATCAATCAGTAAATGTTTATCATCACAGTCAGTAAATGTGTATCATCACAGTCAGTAAATGTGTATCATCACAGTCAGTAAATGTGTATCATCACAGTCAGTAAATGTGTATCATCACAGTCAGTAAATGTGTATCATCACGGTCAGTAAATGTGTATCATCACGGTCAGTAAATGTGTATCATCACAGTAAATGTGTATCATCACAGTCAGTAAATGTGTATCATCACAGTAAATGTGTGTTATCATCACGGTCAGATCAATCAGTAAATGTTTGTGTAGTTTTTTTGGTTTGGTTCTTGTTCTGTTTTTTCTTTCCTTTCTGTTTAGTTCTTGGAAGTTTGTGACTTGTGTGTATGGATTTGTTTTCTGTATTTTAATAGTTGGATGTGTGTGTTTATATCTCCCATGTTTTCAATTGTTTATATATCCGGCAATTTGAATGTGTTAATGTGATGGGAGGGTTTTGACCTGTTATTGTGCCCAGGTCAGAATGTTGTTTTTAAAAGCTTCTGTCATGCAAACAGGCAAGGGGTTTTTGGCCAAATATTTGGCGTTTTATAATTAACTCTACCAATCATTCGAAATACAATTGTTTTGGATGGCCCTCAACAGTTGTGAAACCACTACTGATTACAAAATCTCCTTTCAAACTCAATGTGAGCATTGTTGACGTTTTATCACAGAAGTCCTCATGATGTACTTGTCTCACTAGCATGTAATCTGACATTTTTATTAATAAGCATCCATTTAGTCATGCGGTTTCACATTCTACTATGGTCGTCTTATCTTGCAAGTAACATGACATTCCCCATCAGCTAGGACAGGTGTATCTTTTATCTGTTATGTATTGCCATGTATGCATCTATAGTTTACCTTTCAACTAAAACCTTAAAAATTATTTGGGTGATGGGGGGTGGGGGATGGAGAGAGGCCATATCTGTGAAGGTTCTTAAGTGCAAAGTGATGGTACTTTAATGCCATATTTTGGCATGCATGGGTTAAACGGTAACATCTTTAACACTTTATACGCAATTCTCAATTTTCAGGTAGGTGAGACAACTTAGTGTATAAATAACATTTTCTATTTTACCGTAACAATGTTTTTAACTCGAACACATCATACCGTAAGAAACTCTTATTGGGTGTATTCTTTTCATTTTTAAGTCTGAAAAAGCTTTGTCCTATCAATGTTACTACTTTGATACACAAACTGCACAGAAAAGTTAAGTGGTCTGGAAGGGATACTAATGATTTTAAAAGGTGATTCTGGCTCTGCTGGTAGTTGATTATTTTAAAAGGACAGTGTTTCCATCTGGCGGTGATTTCACACTAAGGGGAGGGTGGGGTCTTATTACTAAGCTATGCGTGGAAACGACCACCGGCGTGATAGTTGCAGTAAGGTGGCCGGTGTTATGAGACCAGGGAGGACCATGAAGTCTGCAGACGTCCGCAGGTCTTCCACAGGGCTATACCGGGACCCTTGATTCTCTCTACGATGATTTCCTTTTGGTAAAACAATTGAAAATAGCCATCTGGGGGGGAGTACAGGACTGATCATTGGGTTTTATATATCTGCTGAAAATGTGAATGTACTTTGCTTCCATTATGAAAAAGCATCTGAAAATGATCTTTAGTTGATCTGAAAACACCAAATGCCTAGAATTAATGGTGCAAAGGACATATTGCACGAGGGCCTGTGTCACATATTCCCCATTGTCATGTGATAATCCGTTGATTTATGCCACCAGTTGATTCTTATGATGGATTTCGGCTGTACTTTTTTTCACCACGATGCTTCAGGTATATTTTTGTAGAAGCAGTGAAATCACACAAACTAAAGTAATAGTTTCATTCAACTAAGACAATACCATTTTGTGAAATTGTTGGTATAAAAAATTGTGAACATAGTTTGTCTTTGTGGTTTCGTTGTTGTTTTAAATTCACCAAAATCCGTATGACTGCGAGTAAAGACCAATAGCTATTATGTGAGACTTGACTGTATTAAAAAATTATACTCCCTTGAAAGCCTTTCTTGTGTTTATTTCTGAATAATTCCCACCCAGGCTGCAAATTCTTGGTGTTGATTGCTTTGATCAGTGACCAGTGGTCTGAACTGGTCAGCTGGGTTATAATACAGGTGCTCTGCATTTAGGAATTCAAATTCCAGTCTAAAAATGCTAACACATAAGCTGTAATAGGTTTTGCTATTTTGCCCATATTTCAGCCAGTCTTTCACATCAGCACTAGTGGATTTTGTTGAAATTTGGTCCATAGGTGCTCTGGTACAAGTTCTTTTCAATCTGCAAGGAGATGGCTAAATCGACAAAGTTTCGTGTGCTGTATGTGACGTCACTAAAATTGCGGACATCTATAAAGCACCAGAAGATGAGTGAGCAGTTTCATACAGTTACAATAAGTGCATTCTGCTGTCGTTGAGGATAGTTGTGTGGTAAAAATGGACTCAACAGCTGAAAACACGATGCTTCGAGCCCCTTATTTATTTTTTGTTGTTTGGCATGTTTACTAAGGGGACAAAAATTTTTTGAAACTATTGTCGAACACAACCTGTTTCATTTCTATCATCAAATTTTGGACCTGGACACAGATTTTCTCTTTGGACACATACTTTTCAAAAAGTTTCTTGCCCTTTGTTAGAATATTGAAGTAAGAGATAGGGCAGAACTAACCCTTTGTTAGCATAGTGAACTCCCACCCCACCCCCCACCCCCCAAAAAAATGCAAACTGAGGGAGCTGGTGATTTTCTTTGAAGTTTGTGCTTTCATTCAAACAGGTTTGAAACAATTTTCAAGAAAATGGGTACAGTGAGCCTTTGCACAATTTGTGTTCATCTGCCCTCCTGAGAAAGCGTTCAGTGTCCCAAACGTCCGAGTCCAAAGTCAGTAGCGGCTGTGTCCCCCATTAGCATCAACAACGGCCTGGAATATGGCGGGCATGGAGCACATCAGACAGTTCACCACAACCACAGGCATGTTTGCGCAGATCTGCCTGAGGGCTGCTCCAGCTGGCGAGCTGTTGTCGACCTCAGCTGGACAGCATTGAGCTCTCTCTGCAGATGGCCCCATAGGTGCTCGTTTGGGTTGAGGTCTGGGCTCATGGAGGGTCAAGGCATCACCTGAACGGTCTGCTGCAGGAAGGCCGTGGTGAGCCTTGCCGGGTGTGGGCCTTGCCGTGTGTGGGCCTTGCCGTGTGTGGGCGGGCATGTCATGCAGAAAGACGAGGCTGGCATGCTGCTAGCACCTCCTGGAGCCTCAGCACCTGGTCCACAGCCTTGTGCTGTCATGCCGTTTCCTCATCCAGGGCCAATGTTCTTTTCCAATCTGTAGCATTCAGTCTTGGCATTCTTCTGCTGCCTACATATGGTCTGTCTGGAAGTGTATGAGCATTGCCTTTTATTGCTAGTGGGGTTGCCCTCTGTTCATAAAGTTCTAGTCTTGGTGTTTTTGTTTATACTGCAGTGAAAACCAGTCCGACTTAAGTGCGCCAGAAGGGACCTCATGTCAACCTATTTTTTGTTACCTGAATGCCTGAAATTTGACTACTCCTTGCCTGTGTGTCAGTTTGCATTTCTTTTGGTTTTGAGTATATCTTGAAGTAACATCATTTTTATATTTACCGGCCCAGAAGGTTTTAATTTCTTGGGGAAAAAATGTCCCCGCCAAGTTACAACCAACTGCAGCTGACTTGGATAACAAAAAAGGAAGTGACATGGACATTCAGATAGCAGTGTCTTGATGAATCTAGAGTGAAATGAAGCTGAATTAGGCACAGTAGCAACAAGCATGTGAGATGTGTGTGCACCAACACTGAAAAGTGACTCCCAGGGAAAGGTTTCTGGAATATGGCAAAAGCTGGACTAAAAAAAGTTTTAGAGCTCACACAAAAATTTAGTGTTTTATATGAAGACAGTGTAATTGACAGAAGCGATAGATTTTGATGAAGCCCCCTCATCCTACCAAGCTTCTGGTGGCATGAATCAGTCATGACATTCTTGGATTCATGGCAACAGTGACATGGATTTTCTGAAGGCATCTATGCAAAATTATGGCCTTTCAAGGATCCAAGCCATGTTGTAAAGCTTTACAATGTAGACTGAGATGTTGGAAACTTTTGAGAATGTTAACCATTTTAGCATTTTGTTTATGTGTGTCATGTAGATCTTTGCTGGAAGTAAATCATGTCAATTCATGACTTACTCAGCTATATGTGTGATTTTCAGAATCCTAGGTTTTTATTTCTTTTAAATTAGTTTTATAAAAGTACAGCAAAACCTGTCTGTAGTGGACCCCCTAAAAGTGTCCCTCTGAGACAGGTGGCCCCTCATCTGAGGGAGGGTCTGCAGGACCATGTGTCTTTAAGTGATCACACAACACTAGACACTAGAGTACAGAATACAGTAGGTACGCATAAAAACACAAGAAGCAAAACATGATGGAATAGTCAACTTTATTCAATCAGCAATGTGGTTTTTGCATGCAAAGAAAAAGAAATGTGGGATTGGCCCTTCTTGCCTGTGAAATGTACATATCTTCTAACACAGTCTTCACAGACATGGCTGCTGAGAGGTCACTATGTCCTGAGTGTGCTGCTGAAACAATCAGACTCGGCATGTCCCAAGGCTTCCTGTGGTGATGGAATCATCATCATCATCACCATCACCCTCGTCAGAAAACTCCTTTGGCATGCTTGTTGGTTGGTTATTTAGAGGGACAGTGCTTCCACCTTGCGGTAATTTTGCACTATGGGGGATGGGGTCCTATTACTAAGCTATGCACTGAAAGAACCACCAGACTGATAGCTGCAGTAAGATGGCCAGTGTGGACAGGCAGTTTAATGTACGGGGAGATGGCCGAATGGAGTTTGGACATTGTGCAACTCCAGGAAATAATCCATAGCCACACCAGGATTCGAACCAGCAACCTTCCATCTGCTAGTCTGCAGCTCTGCCAACTGAGCTAACCAGGCATGCTTGTGATGTGGCCAAGGAAATAAACAGCAGACCATGTCTTGCAAACGGGACCTTGATACTGATAGTTCTGTGGTTAGAGCTGTGGACTAGCGTGCGGAAGGACCGTGTCTGCTATGGACAGGTAGAGCATAGTCAGGACCGAAAATCGGTCGGCTATTTACATTAGACAGTGTGGCCACCTGTTTGGGTGGAGGGGGATTGAAAATTGATCGGTGCTGGGTTCGAGTGTCTGTATCAGTGAGGTGTCCACCAGTACCAAAAATCTTCTGTGCCAGGAGTTAAAATAGATATTTTCTTGTTCATGTTGACTTATAAAAAAACTTACTGACTTACCCTCTTTAACACAAAGTTATTATGAAAGAATGCTTTGTACTACAACCATAATTTTCGTTGACTCTAAATTGTAGTTAACTCCAACAAAGATACTGGCAGCGCTCACACATAGCCCTATGCAGACGCCTGTGCCCAAGGGAGCTTACCGTACCCAAACACATAGCAAAGAGAGGGCCGAAAGAAAGGAACTTGGCAGATCCTCCAAAAAGATCTGCCATCCCTTTCTTTATAACGACGCTAGTCTTCACACAGCTAACCCTCGGTGCACAACGTGTGCATACAGAGAATCCATGTTAATGTAATCAGCCCGCTTACTAAGCGAGTGGAGCATAATCTGCGGAGTCTAAAAAACTGCAAGTAGGGTATGCTGTGCGGGGTAGAGGGTGGGTGAGATGAGTGGAAATCCAGGTAGGAGTGCGAGTCTGTAGGTTTGTAATGGATGGTGGTTGCTAGGTGGCCGTTCTGCAAGTTTATGTTGATGTCGAGGAATGTAACAGAGGTGCATGAAATGGTGTAGGTGTATTGTATACGGGCCCCACCCCAGAACCGTACAGATGCTACATTGACGATGGTCTCGGCACCACTTCCCTCCTGGAGCCACAGTTACTGCAGTACATCCAGTACATACATTTCCACCCCTCCATTCAATACACCTACACCATTTCATGCACCTCTGTTACATTCCTCAGGACTCAACCTTAAACACTGACTCTCCACCTCCCTCCTTTTCCCTGATCCCCCTCACCCCTCCTCTCTCTTACTTCTTTTCTCTCACCCCTCCTCTCTCCCACACTGACACCCCCTTACCCGTGCTTCTCTCTCCACCCCCACCCTTCCCTACCCACCTTGCAATTGGCTGCCCTTCTTTGACCCCTCTTACTCACTGTCCCTTAGTCATTTTACTGCTGTCCAGCCCATGCACCACATCTACTGAAGCTAAGTCTTTTTCTTTTTTCGTTTTTCGTCGTTTTTGTGTCGTCCCGATGAAGGGGTAGTGCCCCGAAACATGTAGATTGTCTTTGTCTTTGTCATGTCTTAGCTTGGTCCAGTTTCCTTGTTTTAAATTTAAGTAATACACTATAGTTTTAGACTGACACTTCCAGGCAACAAAAACTAATAGCACACTAAACGTGGTTCAGGACACTTCCAGGCAACAAAAACTAATAGCACACTAAACGTGGTTCAGGACTTAGGTACCATCTGAAGGGATCAGGAGAGTGAACTGGTATAAACAAAGAAGGGGGTGGAGTGTCTATGAAAGCAAAATCTCCTCTGTTTAAAGTTTATTGCCTGAAAAATACCCCTTCGCTTGAACATAAAGATACACAAAACAAGAATACCAGCTCTCCATGCATTTGATGCTGGAACACTGAACACATAAATCTCACCTTAGCTAAATCATAGCAGAATCCTGGTAACAGTCACAGGTTCAGCTCAAAGCACACCATTTTTACGAGAATAAATCATTTTAATCTTTAAAGCACACTATGCGTTGACACAAGTTCCCAATGCTTCTGGAATTTGTTAAAACCAAGGGCAAAAATGACCCTCTAGCCAGACATCTGGGAGTCTTTCTGCATCAGTCTTGAATTTTTGTGTTAATTACCCCATTGTGGGTTATCAAGGGGTTTGAGTTCCTCCCTGCATTATGCGACTAAGTATGTATAGTTTTAAGCCAATCTCTGCTTTTTAAAGAATAGCCTAATGTCGCTGACTACCTGCTCTTTTGTCACCAGTTGACGCCATCACAGCTGAGCATGTTGCTGGCTCCTGAACAGCTACTGGCTGTTGTGCAGTTGAGCTGCAGCTGGAAACTGGTTGGACATTGGCTGCATTTAGTGCATTGAGCCTGAGGGTGATGTTGGTCTACATACGAGAGTAGCCTTATCATTTCTCTTTTTAATGGCAGCTTCTTGTTTCTTTTTTGTGCCAGTTATAGCGCCCCTTGCTTGTCTGGATCAACTGGGACATGTGAACTGACAATCATTGTTGTTGCTCTTTCTTGGCCTTCAGTGAGCTGCAGATCACAGCCATTGCCTTGTAGTTTTTTACAGTTTGGTTCTTTCTGCACGGATGTGATCATCCATCAGGGTGAATGATGCCTCAACTAAAAGGACCAGAGATAATATAGCATAATGTCTTGACCAAGTCAGACATGACTGGTTACCTGAAAGTGCCTCCCAACTGCAGCCAAAATACCTTTGCTCAGTAGTCACAGTCAATACTGTGACCATCACCTGAAAACGCACCACCCAATGTATTGGAATAGTCCGCTGCCTCAGACTGCAGTGCACCCAGGTCCTCTTGAGGAATAACATTTGGTAAGCTCTTGGCCAGGTTAAGGATGAAAGTAGAGGTCTTCATTGTAGACTTGTGGGTGGAGGCAGCTCAGCCAAATGATTGCCTTGTTTTCCAGCAGCAGTTTCTTGATGAGCATTGTTGAAAATTTCACATACCCCTCTCGCAGCTTCTCTGACCCACCAAGGTGAACTCTTTGCAGACAAAGCTTTGGTGTATGACAGGAAGCTATGGTAGCCAACACCTCGTTGTCCATCAGACTTCTGGTTGCAAGGCTTGCTGATCAGATCATCATCCACCAACTTTGCAGGCTTTCCCACTTTACAGGCTGGGATAAGGATCCTCTTCAGGAACAGATTCATAATTTTTGTGGTGAGGGGAAACATCTGCTGATGTTGGACATGCAGTGTTGGCTTCTCATGTTGCAGACGTTTTACAAAGCTCTGGAACTTCACAAGCAGCCCAGAATACAAGTTCACTATGGTACTGAACAAAGCAGTCAACAATCTGCCTTTCCTGTACTCGCTTGTGTGCAGGAAATATATATGACAACAAAGGAACAACTCAATAGCAAGCTCACTGCTGCAACACATCAGAAGTGTGTTGTCATGCAGTGGTGTGCTTTGGAGTGTAGTACATCAACCAGGGAGGTGCACATCAAAGACATGGACGAAGCCTGTTGTCTTACTAGCACCAGTGGCAGAACACCTGTGTGATCTAGTACAGGATGTGATAATGGGACTGTGAGAAGTAGAGGCAAGAAACTAATTTGATGGGCACCATGTGTCTCAGCGTGACTGACCAGTGTGTTTATTGGAGTATTTTAATTTTGTGACAGCCTTGTGTGAACTTTTCCAGCAGAAAAGTTTCTATAAATGGTAACAGATTGTCTCTTTTGAATCTCAGATTTGTTCTACAAGGCTCAATGATGGGGCCCATCATCACTAATCTGGTTGATTTTCTCTCACCAAACGTTTGCTGTTGATACGCAGCTTTACCACCCAGACTATCCTGAAAACCACAACAGTCTCATTGAAACTCTCCAAAACTGTGTCTCTGAAATAAAAATGGGGATGTCTCAAAACCAGCTCAAATGAAAATGGTAAGACAGAAACGTTACAGATTATTCCTACTCTTACTGCCTCCCGTCAGCTTCCGCCCAGCTTTCCCCTTGGCAGTTCCTTAATTTACTTCTCTGAACATGTGCTTGACCTTGGTTTCTTTGTGGATAGAGAGCTTTCTTTGAAACAAAACATCATGATGACATGTCAAGCAGCATATGCAGAACTCGGGCCTATCGGTTCTATCCACCATTACCTCACCTTCCATACAATGAAGATACTAGTCAGTGCATGTGTTTCATCTATATTCAAAACCAAAAGAAACGCAGATTGACACATGGCCAAGGAGCAGTCAAATTTCATGTGTTTGGGTACAATGATAGCAAGAAAAGTTTGGTTGACATGAGGTCACATGGTCTGTTGAGTGTAGCCCTTGATAATGACATGCCTGGTGCAAAAACTGTGTCCCTTCTGGTGCGCTAAAGTTGGACAGTGGCTTTCAAACAAAAGCAGCAAGACTAAAACCTTATTTGCCAACAGAGAGCACCATCCACTACCAATAAAAGCTGATGTGCGTGCACTCCCAGACGGACCACCTGTCAGCAGAAGAAGAATGCCAAGACTGAACGCTACAGATCAGGAAAGAGCCATCGGACTGCAGACTGGAATCTGCCCAAGTGTTGTCGCACATTCACTGGGTGTCATGAATGCACGATAGGACAAGCTGATTTACCGCAACCACCCACACTAACCATTCCTCCCTGCCGCAGAGACAGCCCGAGCCACTGTCGGGAGCCATGGAGCTGCCATCAGCCAGCAGACTGAGCGACAGCTGTGCAGCCGCCATCCTGCACAGCTGTCAAACACTGACTGCATGAGATCGGGAGCAGAGAATGCAGTGAGCCCAGCAACACCTGAACTGGACATGACAGCGATGGCAAGACATCCTCTTCTCTGATGAAAGACACTTTTGCATCAGCCACGCCGATGGCCGCATCAGAGTATGGAGGAGGCAGAACAAGAGGTACACCAACAACAACGCCAACAACAACATCCTGCACCACGACCGTTGTGGAGGCCCCAGCATCATGATTTGGGGTGGAGTTGGGCTCAACTCACTTGTGGGCCCCGTCGTCTTCCACAACATCCGCCCTGGACGAGGAAATGAAGTGACAGCACAAGGGTGTGGACCAGGTGCTGAGGCCCCACGTCATGCATACTTCCAGCAGCATCTCAACTTTCAGCATGACAATGTCCGCCCACACACGGCAAGGCTCACCACGGCCTTCCTGCAGCAGAACAACGTTCAGATGATACCTTGGCCCTCCATGAGCCCAGACCTCAAACCAATCGAACACCTATGGGACCATCTGCAGAGAGAGCTGAATGCTGTCCAGCCAAAGCCAACAGCTCACCAGCTGAAGCAGGCTCTCAGGCAGATCTGCACAAACATGCCTATGGTGGTGATGAACCGTCTGGTGCGCTCCATGTCCACCAGGTGTCAGGCCGTAGTTTGTGGCAACGGTGGACACACCCACTACTGACTTTGGACTCTGAATTCAGACATTTGCGACATTCTGAACACTTTCTCAGCATGGCAGATCAACACACCTCACTGCAAAGACTCACTGTACCCATTTTCTTAAAAATTGATCAATTCAAACCTGTTTGAAAGTAAACACTTCAAATAAAATCACCAACTTCCTCAGTTTGCATTTCTTTTGGTTTTCAGTATAGATTGGACTACTTTAACTCACTTCTCTCGGGCTTACCCCTGAAATATCTGAAACTTCTTCAGCAAGTCCAAAATGCCATCCCTAAGGTCACCATCAAAGCCCGTAGTTCAGACCGTTGCACACCCTTGCTCAAAGGACTTCACTGGCTTCCTTTAAAGCAAAGGATCAAATTACAAGGTCTCCTGTTTCCATGTCATTTCTGTCTGCACTCCTTCAAGTCTATACTCCTCGCTAACTCCAGTCTTCTAATGACAATAGACCATTTCATCTCCCAAAATAAAACAGAGGAAAGGATGGGCTAGAGGTTTTAGCATTTTTGCAAACCTGGAACTCCCACCCCTGGTCTGCCATAGTCCTTCACTACCATCATTCAAGAAAAATGTTAAATTGTTTTTGCTTAATGTGCAAGAAAAACAGGTGACTGCCGCTTGGAGTAAAATCTATCTTAAATTTAAAACAACGGAACTGGACCAAGCTAAGACATGACAAAGACAAAGACAATCTACATGTTTCGGGGCACTACCCCTTCATCAGGACGACACAAAAACGACGAAAAAACGACAACAACGAAAACAGAAGAAAAAGACTTAGCTTCAGTAGATGTGGCGCATAGGCTGGACAGCAGGAAAATGACTAAGGGACAGTGAGTAAGCAGGGTTAAAAAGAGGGGCAGCCAATCGCCAGGTGGGTAGGAAAGGGTAGGGAAGGGTAGGGGTGGAGAGGGGGCGGGGTGGAGAGAAAAGCGCGGGTAAGGGGGGTGTCATTGTGGGAGAGAAGGAGTGAGAGAAAAGAAATAAGAGAGAGAGAGAAGGGGTAAAGAGAAAGAGGAAGGTGGAGGATCAGTGTTTGAGGTTGAGTCCAGTGGGTGCCATGGTACCAAAATGGGTAATGAAGTAGGATTCCATATTCTTACGGTCAATGGA
>SMGT01007826.1:5009-39585 GCA_004794575.1 Lanistes nyassanus
AGGGTGCATGTGATGGCGTAGATGATGTTGCTGTCAGTGCAGGTGAAGTGGCGCTTGATGACAAAAGTGGTGTTGGGTGTGTGGAGTTTTGTGTTGGTGTTCAGGTAGGGGCAAGTGTGACAACGGGGGACATTGCATGGGGTGAAGCCGCATGATGGGGGGAGGGTAGTGGTGGCTTTAAGTTTGGAATGTACTAGAAGATCTTGTGGGTTCTTATCCCTGCGAGATGCTAGGAGGGGGTTTTGTTTGAAGGGGTGGGGCTCAGATTTTGACAGTATGTGCCAGTTAGAGAGGAGGATCCTACGTACTGGAAGGTTGTGAGGGTGGTGCGTCAAGACGGCGATCGGGCGAGGTTCGTGTGTCTGGAGTGGTGGGAAGGTTGGAGGGTGAGTGCGCGTGGTGTAGCAGCAGCTTTCTGTTTAGCAGAGTGTAGAAGGTTGGGAGGATAGTTGCGGGCGAGGAAAAAATCTACCATTCTATCAGCTTGTTCGAGAAAATCTGTACCGAGAAATCGGTGTTAGCCAAGGGCCTGAAATTCATCCCCCTCCGGCCTTTCACCAGCCGTTACCAAACACTCCTTGACTGCGACCGCAGTTCCTAAGACTCCGCAGATTATGCTCCAATGATACAGATTTTCTCGAACAAGCCGATGCGCCACATCTACTGAAGCTAAGTCTTTTTCTTCTGTTTTCGTTGTTGTCGTTTTTTCGTCGTTGTTGTGTTGTCCTGATGAAAGGGTAGTGCCCCGAAACATGTAGATTGTCTTTGTCTTTGTCATATCTTAGCTTGGTCCAGTTCCCTTGTTTTAAATTTAAGAAAGATTTTACTCCAAGCGGCAGTCACCTGTTTTTCTTGCACATTATATATAGCTCACTGCGCAGTTTGGTCATGGCATGATTACTGGAAACCAGGGTACAAAATACATCTGTACATGCCTCACTGTACAGCTGAGTAATGATATGTTCACTGGAAACCAATGTACATTTCCAGGTTCACGTGCTTTAATGTTCACCCTTGCATTTCAGTGCTTGATCTGTCTCAAGGTATTTCATTGGATGCACTAACTACCCTGAATGTCGCTATGCACTCTGGCTGCCAGACTTTGTTGTACAAGCAGATGTGGACTCTGAGATTTGCCCAACAGTGAGCATCACTTTCAGTATTTTCTGTATGTGTATGATGACTTAGCTCTTTTTACACTTAACCTCTACACTTTTCTCTCTCTCCCCTAAAAGACACTCTCTCCCTCCCCCCCACCCCTGTTAAGTTTTCTGGATATTTGCTTATTGTTCCATGTTAAATCCCAACTTGCAAGACGGCCCTTTGTGGAAGTCATTGTACCTTTCCTAGAGACAGAACACACCATAGCTACTCCAAAAAGAATGTGTGTGTATGTGTCTATATGTGTAAGTCTACATATATGCTGGTATGTGCATCTATACTATACTCTTTGACGCATTTAGTATTTTGATTACCTTACAGTCGTACAATTTGTATTATGTCTGTGTATATTGTTGTGAGCACTTTAGCGTTCTGTGTGGTGCACTGTGTTGAAAGCGCATCACTTTGTCCTACTGCTTCGATAACTTGATAGCATTAACCATTCTGTGCCTATATCCATTGTGAACTGTGTTGTTCTTACATGTTAATTTGTGATTGCCCCTTTGAAATGGGCCAAACTCCCATTCAATAAAATTAAAAGAGTTCAAGTTCAAGTACTCCAAAGAAACATTTGTTATATTTTGCAAAGCCTATCATATTAAGTGGTGTTTGGGATTAATGAATCGTTGTAGCCTGCATCTTTTGGCAAGACATGTATGTCAGTGTGTCTGTTGCAGTGTCAGCCAGGACCAGTCCATCTGCTCCGATTCCGTTTTCGTCCAGGAAGCGTGCCACCAATCATTCCAAATGTGTAAGACTGGAAGTTGAACATATTTGGCAGCACTTAGACTTTCATAGTACAGTCAAGAAATATTATTGCTTTACATTTTTTGTCTCATATCCATCATAATTTTCTGCTGCTATCATGCCATAATACACAGTATCAGCTCAAGATATCTATATTTTCTTCTGCTCACTTTCTCTCTCTCTCTGCCTGCTTACCTTAATATGCTCTAAAAATTAATTGAAGTAGTCCAGGAAAAGAAAGAACTATATATAGCCAATAAATAGGCTCTTGTTGGTATTTTCAGCTTCACAGGCTGTGTAGGGGGCTGTGACGAAATGTTGTCCGAGACTCTTGGAATCACACGCCAGTCAGGCACTAACAACAATACTTCTGCCAGGAATGGTAAATTTCTTTTTCTTGCTGTTGTTTGGTTTGAGTATCGCAGTCCTTCAGCAGCAACACAAGACCTTGGACAAAACTGCTGGAAACATCGGAAAACAAGGCAAAGGCCCCCAGAGTAGCCACCTGTCCTTTTTACTTTCTTCGTTTGCATTGTTTCTCACTGTTTCTGAAGCTGTTTAGTCCCTGAACTTGTGGTGACAGATACCTAAGTGGCATCAGAGTCTGCTTCTTAAGCTGCTTTTTATCATGTGACATGTTCTATAGTTATCTTTCTCTTTTAATATTAGTACATTCTAAATGTTTGATAATTTATGTTACTGAGACTCATTTGGTTTGGTTTGGAAGTGTTGCTAAATTTGAGCAGCACTGTTTATGGATCTGTGACCTTAACCCATTTTTTAAAATATTTGTTCAGCTAATCAGCAAAGTAATCAGGGTGGCATGCAGCAGCAACCAAGAATTGCAGGAAGTGGCATTGGAATTTCTAGAAGACCTGTGCCTGGCGCTGGCACACCCAACACCAGGTCGTTTTCAAATATGCCAAACACATTTGCACCATCACAAGCACCGGGTGCTGATTGGGGGCGCGGGAGCCCTGCAGGCCGTACACCTCTGGGTGTGATGAACCTCAACACCGAGCAAGGAGAGAGGGGCAAGCACAGAGCGTCTGCAGGTGTAAACACAGGTCCTGGCTCGGCAATCGTCTGCACTTGTGGCAGTAATGCGAGACTACTGACTGTGCGCAAGGAAGGTCCAAATAAAGGTTAGAAAAGACCAGATAATTTCTGGTGACAGTTTAATAATGGATCTTTTTCTTCTCATGGACATCGAGAACCAGACTTCAGGTGTTTCATAGGACCCCATGCAAGGACTGTAGTTTAGGCTCCCCATAATTCACCATTGTAATCTTTTATGCACTTGAATCTGAAAGGATGCAGAAGTTGTCCACCTATCCCTGGGACAGATTTTTTTAAACATAAAATATAGGGACCTTGCCTTCTTGTCTAGAGACCCTCGGAATTTGCAGCCAGAGTCCCTCTAAGGGCAAGTCAAAATAATAAAAATGACACTAATAATGATTAGTGTCACCAGATGCTTGCTTATGCTCTGACAAGTGAGATCTTCCGTTTGGCTCATAAATTTTGGGGCTTTTGGCCAGTGGGTGGCATGGAGGAATGTCCATTTTGAGCTGCTGCAATGGACGATTGTTTTCCTGCGACAAGTGTGCTGTGTATTTCTAGCACCTCATGTTGTGTGTTGAATTGTTGGTCACCAGGTCGTCAGTTCTATACCTGTGGGATGCCCCAGGGCGGGGGCTGCAATCTTTTTCTCTGGGCTGATGAGCAGGACACCACAAGGTCAAGTCACAGCAGGTCAGTTCTCCTCAGTCTTAGCATCATTCTTGAAGAACTTAATCAAGTGCTGGGTTAGAAAGAAGATTGGGGGTGGGGGGTGACCTTTTTTATGAACAAACATAATTTACAAAACTCCAAGAATTCACTCAATAGCAAATGCTTGTTTAAAAAAAATAGTAATCCTTCCCCATCAACCTAAACTATTAAATTCACTGAGACTTGTGACCCCATTTCCAAGATCTGTATTACAAAACTGCTTAACAACGCTGACTTTTCCGGAGAGGCAGCATGTTCAGCACAAACAGCGGAATACTTTGCTTGTTTTCAAGCATGTCTCCAGACTCCTGCATTCCTGTGGAAATCACCTTTGTCTACCACTGCCATCAATACAATTCTAATCCTGGTTCAGCTAAACAATATAAATATCTTTTAACCTTTTATTAGTTCAACCTGCCTGTAAAAGAAAAAATACTGCACGCCCTCCATATCTTCTCCCATTTTTGACTGCACTTTTTGTTTCTAATTACACATGGATGCTTATACTATCTTCCCCTCAAAACATTCTCAGTTTCAAGTCATCTCAAGGTCAAGCTGATCATGCACCCTCAGTGGCAGTTGAGCCTACAGGAGAAGTGCAGTGCAACTGTGGTGTTGCTGCTCGTAGGTGAGCAAACGACATGCCCTCATGTATTTTGGCCATCCACTTAAACACCAGCATTGCACCTCCCTTAATGATACTGAGCAGTCCTTTTAGAGATTATCTTTAGGCCTTTCTTTAAGCGGAAGCACTTCTCAAAACTGTCAAAATTTGATTAACGATGGCCCCGTAAAGTTGCTGTTGAAATAGCGTCCTCCAATGAGAGAAGACACCTTATAAACATTTAAGAAATCCTCTTCATCCTTCTCATAATTGCTACCAGCATTTGTGTCCTCCCATAAACCAGCCTTTTCATCAGACCTTTTTATTAGTGCTTGGCCTACATGTGTTTGCTTGTCAAGACTCACAGTTCAAAAGGATGGTCCCAACAAAGGCAAAGAGTTCTATGGCTGTGCTAAACCTCGTTCAGAAGGCTGTGGCTTCTTCCAGTGGGCACAGGACGCACAAGATGTTGGTAAGAAATTAAAAAGTTTTAACTCTTTATCAGCAGGATACGCACCCACGCGGTTTTACCTCTGCCTGCGGTGGGATGTGTGCCCATGCTGTTTCACTCAGAGTAAAGACTCTGAGCCCTGCATCTACAAAGGTGGCTTTTGCATCATTATCCTCTGTGGACTTGTTCCACAAGTGCTAGGTGGTATCAAGTTCTTGTTTACTTTGCAGGGAGCAGATTCCCAAGAGCCATCAGTTTCTCTGGGCCAGGAAGAGGAGCGGGGACAGGGGGAACTGGACAGAAAAGAAAGCTGGGTTCCACTTCCCTGGCAACCCCAGGCACCAAGCGACCACGGCGTTGTGGGCTTTGTGGAGAGGAAGGTTAGGGGTTTTTTTAATCATTCCAAACTACAGAACCCATATTTGCAAAGTCATGTATCGCCATATCGCCATATGTAAATTTTTAATTTGGAATGAGCATGTTGTAGACAATAGATTTGTGATCTCATTATGTACAGTAGTTACTGTCAGATTCAGGGTCCCCATACAGTTGTTCCAGTGAGAGATGTCAGAGTGGCTAGTGGGGAAAGGATGACTAAACAGTTTGATTCACTAGCCTCCCAAGGTGGAGTGTGTGGTTCAGATTTACTAAACAGTTTGATTCACTAGCCTCCCAAGTTGCAGTGTGTGTGGTTCAGATTTACTAAACAGTTTGATTCACTAGCCTCCCAAGCTGCAGTTTCCAAAACCAGTTCAAAAATGGAGATGGGTCTTTTGCAGAACGAGCAGAACTGATTTTGTTTTTAAAGAAAACAAGGTGAATGTGTAAGAAAAATTAATCTTTGAAATATCCTATCAATGTGCAGGCCATACAAAGAAGACTTGTCCACATAAGGACAACGAATGACGTATGATGCTGACGGACCCGGTTGTGTTGTGTAAAGCTGAAAGGAACTCAATCTGCTGTTCTCAAATGCATGAAAAAAAGGACACCTGCCAAAAAAAATCATCTACTACCAGCAAAATCTGGTCTGTGTGTGTGTGTATGCATGCACGCGCACAGATGTATATGGGGTTGGGGGTTGGGTTAGTAATTCTACCTTTTAATTCTGTTGGAGCATCACTTCATTGCTGGCCTGACTAGTGGTGCAAATTGTTATTGAGATTTTTATCGTTTTAGATGAGATAAATTATTTATGAATGTTGTCAAGAAGCATTTTGCCAAACACGGATTAAAATATAAGAAAAGGATGGCTGAATGATTAGTTGTTAGGGGTTTTTTAATGTCCTGTTGCAAATGAGATGCATATCAGGCCGGTGTTACTTGAGACAAGTTAATATGCTGCCACGCTGGGACTGCTGTTGCAACACGGGTTTCAGTCCCACCCAATCACAGTATACTGACCCCGGGCCAACCAGTCCTAATACTGTTCCCTATGGTGCCAGGAGTCTGGCAGGGCAGCTACTAAATTGCCAGTTTAGCTGGGACTTGAACCACTGACCTCCTGCCTTGAAAGACACCCTAACCATCAGACCACTATGGCGGTCAAAAATGCTGAAAGGAAAAAAAACCGGGCAAAGTCTCATGAAAAGTATTGGCCTAAATGTGACAACATGAAGGAAGATTTAGCTTGGATAGGAAAAGGCTAAGAACATCAGAGTTGCTATACCATACTGCATTGCTGCTTCTGTTGCTGCGTTTGGCATCCATTTAACATAAATGCAAATTTCTTTTCTAAATTTGTGTTTCTTTGACAATACTGTACCAAAGTGCTAAATTCTCATTTAGTGATCCCTAACCGCACCTTACAAAAAAACAAACCCACCAATGCAACCCTGGTAAGGCCCCTCCGCGCATCCGCACGTCACGCCACCCATGCGCACAGCTCACTGACTGAGTTCAGCTGACTTTCTCGTGCCAGACAAAACACTCAGCGGGGAGGAGGGTGGGTCTTTGATGGGTCATGGTAAGTACTGTTAAAGAAACACAAACTTAGAAAAGAAAATTTCTTGTCACAATACTGTACCATGACCCAAAGTGCTGAGTAGCACAAAAAGGAGACGGGTGAGCACCCCTAGAAACTTACCAGGGTTAGGAGGACGGCGCTGTCCACAGGTGCTGTGTTTGTCACCCCAAACATGCCGTCCTCTCGGTGGCCGGAGAGATCCCGCAGATAATGATTGATGAAAGGATCTTCCGACCGCCAGTATGCCGCCATCAAAACGTCATGCAAGGAATGGGACTGCGTGGCAGCCCAAGCCCGGAGTTCGTGCGAGCGTGCGGCGGAGAGGGGAAGAGAAGGCTCTGGTTCCCCCCCATGCCGCCGTGGAGGAATATGCATGCTGGACGACGGTTGTGACTCAGTGCTAAATGCTGCTCTTTGAAATGTCGCGCGTTCAAACAGCTTTTAAAGAGAGAAATAGGCATCTCTGGGAGTCTGCTCGTAATTGGCGGGTCCGACTCGTGTCATGCCCTGACCGGACACTTGGCTATGTCTGGTTCGGACGGGGCCAGGATCATGACCGGTCACCGGGTCTCTGATTTTTTGCCAAAAAATCTGGCAAAAAGGTCAGAGACCAAGAGCCATCGCGTTGCCAGTGGACGTCTGCCTCCAACCCTGACAGGGCATGTACCTCTCTGGCTTGGCGGCCAGAGGCTAACATGATCAAAAAGGGTGTTTTAGAGTTAAGTCAGGTAGCGAAGCCTGATGCAGGGGTTTCGTAAGGAGGCGAGTCAAGCGCCGCCAACACGAGGAAGAGGTCTCAGGCTGGAACTCGGCGGGGAGAACGAGCCTGGGACAGCGCGATGCCTGATTACGTCCGAGATAATGGACGTGTCACCACGTACCGAGACGCCCAGCTGTCGGAGGGTGGAAAGGACGGCCGCTCTGCGCACCCGCACAGCTGAAACAGACAGATGAACCTCGTCAGCCAGGTAAGAGAGATGATAGGCGAGGTCCACCGCCCTTGGCCTGGTTGGGTCTGTCCCCTGGGACCGGCACCACTGAACCCAATGCCTCCAGTGAGTGTCGTACACCTTGTTGGTGGAGCTGCGGCAGGCAGACACCAAGAAACGCAAGGTGGAGGCGGAAACACCGCGACGCTCTGCACGATGGGTTATAAGAGCCATGTGGGCAGAAGGAGAGACTGGGGGTTGGCGAGAGGGATGCCGGACCACGGCTGAAGGAGAGTTCCTGTGGGAACGCGTAGTGGAATGGGGTCCACCCTGCTTAGCCGCAAGAGATCCAGAAACCATGCCTGCACCGGCCAGCGTGGCGCGACGAGAATGAGACAGGGACGTTCAGTCTCCACCTTCCGCAGCACATGGGGAAGAAGGGGGAAGGCATAAGCTTCCAGACCCGCCCACGTCAATGAGAACGCGTCCACCGCCCAAGCTTCCAGGTCCGGAACTGAGGATACAGACCAGTAACCGCTTGCTGAACCTGGTGGCAAATAGGTCTACAAGCGGTCGAAACCAGGCCCGCCACACTGGTTCCAGAACAGAGTGGGAGAGGGTCCATTCTGTCTGGAAAACACAGTGTGGGCAACTCAGGAGGTCTGCAAGAACATCGACTGTGCCGGCCACATGTCTTGCAGACAGGAAGAAGCCGTGGCTCTGGTGGAGGGGGCAACACCAACACCAAGGAAACCAAGGTGTAGACAGCACTGCTAGCCGAGGCTTCGAGTGCACCCGCCATCGCGCGAAAACAAGTCCGTGAAGCAGCAAAATCTGCATCCGGCGGAAAGCTGTGCAGCCTTCGGTGAAAATGGATTGTTCTAAGGCAAAGAAAGCAGAATCCAAAACACCGGACATGTCCAGCACGTCCCTGACCGCTGTCTCCAAGTGGTCAGCCAGTGACCATCGGATATTTAGCAAGGAAGGAGGCCTGAGGCGGATCACGAGTGGGAGCAGATGACCTCGAGCCATGGCGGTAAACCCACCAAGCTTCTCTGAGAGAGGATCGAACCAACGACGATTCTGGAAGGTGAACTGAAGAGAACCAAGAACCATCGTGTTCCTGCTCAACGCACTGCGGGGCTGTCTCCTGGAGGAGAGCCGCCAACTCCAAAATGGAGCGGAAAAGTGAACCAGGCTTTTCATCCCCTTCCATCTCGTCTGGCGTCGGCTCAAGAAAGGCTCTGGTGGAGGGGGCACGATGGGAAAGCCTGATGTCAACCATGCCAGGTTGGAACAGGGGAGCGAACGCTTCCGGGTTTGGAACCAGAGACTCCCAAAGTTGGGAGGACTGATCCCACCGTGCTACAAACGCTTGCTGGATGGGTCGCAGGAACACCGCCGCAAGGGGGACCAGCGGAACCATCGACACCATCGTTCCCACCAAAGACGCCAGCTGCCGTGGAGTGAATGGACCGCTCACAAAGCGAGTTACCAGATGGAGGAGACGGTCTATGCGTCGGGGCGCAGGACGGACAGTCCAAGCCACAGTATTGAAACTCATGCCGAGGTACGTGAAAACGGTTTACGGCAGGAGTTGCGATTTGCTGAAGTTCAATGAATAACCCAGCGTGTGAGCCTGGGACATGACCTCCTGTGTGTGCAAGTTGCACAGGCCAGCGTTCGCTGGGAGGATCGCCCAGTCGTCCAGGTAAACCCAAAAGGGTATCCCCCACTCGCATATCAGAGCACAGAATTCCCTGGTAACCATGGTGAAGACCCATGGGGCCAGGGAGAGACCAAACGGCATAACTCTGAACTGGTAGACTTGAGCCCGCCAGACGAAGCGCAGCCACTTGCGGTGTGACGGGCGAAGTAGTACATGGAAGTACGCTTCGTTCAGGTCGAGTGGAGAGCTTCTCGAAATGAGGAAGGCATCCCCATGCAAAAGCGAACTGAGGGGGGATAGGTCTAGCACAGGGCAAGACCCACCTGTCGCTTTGGGCAACGTGAAAAGGCGGCAGTTAAAGCCCGAAGTGGAGGGGCGGTGAACCCGTTCCACTGCAGCGGACTGCAACAGGGCAGCCACAGACAAGTCCTATGCCTTCTGTACACGTCTGCTGGCAGGCGGAAGGGAGGAGGGCAACGTGCCAAAAGTGCGGGAGTGGACTCCCTCAACAGGCTGAACCCTACCTGAATCACACTCCGCACCCAGGAGTTGCGTGTGCAACGCCTCCATGCCTCCCGGCGCGCGACCTCTGGCCTGTAGGGAGACTGGAGCAGGGGATTCTACGGCAGGGCCCCCCTATTGGGAGTGCTGTCTTTTACCTCGGGCACCCCGACCCCGACCGCGGGGGGCAGGGGGTTGAGTACCGAGGCCACCTTTGGGCTGGGACTTGGTACCAGGCTTAGCACTTTTGTAAGCTGGTACACGTGGCTGACCGGAGGGACACTTGCGTGTCTGTTGACGAGCAAGTTCTCGAGCCGGTTATCCCGATTGGCGGACGCTACTATGTTTGCTGCCTGTTGGGCGTACGGCCCGAACAAGACGACGAAATGATCGGCCCCATGTGCAAGCTGCTTGACATAGATCGAGAAATCTCTGTCATGGCCGACAGGAAAGAATCCCGTTTCGCCAACACCAAGGAAACCAAGGTGTAGACAGCACTGCTAGCCGAGGCTTCGAGTGCACCCGCCATCGCGCGAAAACAAGTCCGTGAAGCAGCAAAATCTGCATCCGGCGGAAAGCTGTGCAGCCTTCGGTGAAAATGGATTGTTCTAAGGCAAAGAAAGCAGAATCCAAAACACCGGACATGTCCAGCACGTCCCTGACCGCTGTCTCCAAGTGGTCAGCCAGTGACCATCGGATATTTAGCAAGGAAGGAGGCCTGAGGCGGATCACGAGTGGGAGCAGATGACCTCGAGCCATGGCGGTAAACCCACCAAGCTTCTCTGAGAGAGGATCGAACCAACGACGATTCTGGAAGGTGAACTGAAGAGAACCAAGAACCATCGTGTTCCTGCTCAACGCACTGCGGGGCTGTCTCCTGGAGGAGAGCCGCCAACTCCAAAATGGAGCGGAAAAGTGAACCAGGCTTTTCATCCCCTTCCATCTCGTCTGGCGTCGGCTCAAGAAAGCAGACGGGAGAGTGGATAGTGTAACACCCTCCACCAGGTGGCAGATGACTGACCGGAACCACAGGTGACAGGTGAGGTGGGCGATCGCTCCCCCGACTAACAGGCTGAAAGTCAGGGCAAGGCTCCTGAGTAAGAGTGAGACTGGGGGGGGGGGGTGCGGTGAGACAGCACTCCAGAAGCGCGGGTTTCTTCTGCAGGGTGGCCAGAGGGAGGAGCCGCCATTGCCTGAAAACCACCAGAGCGGGCGGTAGGACAGGCTAATTCTGGCTTCTCCAAGAAACGAGAAAAAAGATGCTCCAATGCCTCCTCCGTCATCACCGACAGTCCCTCTATAGGAACAACCGCAGCCCCCCCCCCCCTCACGCTCCAAGGGCAGCGCTAGGTGGATCGACGACCGTCGGATGCACCCGTGTATTGAGGGACGGTGCCGTCAACTGCACGGCAGCATGGCTGGCCGGCGAGTAAGGCACCGGTTTGCCAAGGGGGGAACAAGCGCCGGCTTGTCCGCCCCCAACGGCGCGGGACCCAATGGACAACCCGCAGGCCCAGGCAGAGCCAGTGGGTGTCCCTCCCTAGCGGGCCCCGCAGGAGTAGCCGCCACACTACCCTTCCGACCACGATCTCCCCAGTGGGAGGGAACCTCTGACCAAGACGAAGAGTGCGTAGGGGTAGAACACACTCTGTCCCCGGCAGAAAACGTAGGCTGGGAGGACATACGGTGGGGCGCAGAGCGGCCAGAAGAAGGAAACACGGAGGAGAGCGAAGCGGGTCCGAAGAGGTCAGGAAGGGGAACCGGTAACGACACCACTGCAGCCGAGGTCACTGTTATGTTGTAGAAGGTTTTCCCAGCTCTATTGTTAAGAACCTTAATTGTTTCTTTTACTGTGTGTTCACATGTTATTGTAACTTTTCATTCAAGAAAGCTGACAGCGTTAGTGACGCAGAGAAAGTACGTAGAGATAGGAGTAAGAGACGTCATTTTTCATTATCAAAACACGTAAGATTCGGTCTTCTCCAGCCAATGAGAAGAGGGAAAGTTTGGTTGACATGGGAATGAAAGGACCTCGGGAAGGTTTTAACGCTTTTCAGAGAGTCTAGTCAGGCAGTAGGAAGGTCAGACGTATTACTAGTTTGTGGAGCTTTAACGGTCAACCGTTGCAGCACGATCCTTGCTGTGGGCTAGCCCCGTATAGCAATTTATCAATCTGTGGGATAAATGAATCCGCTTGTTTCTCGCGTGGGAAGTTATTGTGCACTTCCATGGCGAGGTTTTTTGTCAACTTTCTCGTGTTCTGAAAGAGGCAAGAACGTTGTCAGGCCATCGATGTGTAGAGAACCTAACAGTGTAAGCAGTCAGTGATGTTTCTCCATGTTCCTGCAACTCGACGCTGTTAGTCTAGTAGTAGATTACGAGTGAGCAGCCAAGGATAACATTTTCCACTAGTTGTGATTGGACGTTCCTCTAGATCAAGGATCTACGAGGAGCGAGGAGTTTATCCTGTGTCGGTTGGTCAAGGACACTCCGAGGGTACCATACCGAACTCTTTACTATGCTGTTTATCGTTCCGGGAATCCATACGAGAACCAGGTCAATCTGCTGCGAATCTCTGTCGAAGGCATCGCTGGGTCTTCAGTGCGTCTTTGACTCTGCATTCTGTCCTTCCTGGATCTACGCTCTGCAGACCGGACTTTGTGTTTCTTTAACCCGTGTCTACTGTTAGATACTGTCTTCTTCCGTACGGACGAAAGACTGCGGACCACTATTGAGTGTGAACATACATTGTGTTGATTATTCTGTTCCTGATTGGATTATTATCCACCGCAAGTAGTTTTACAAGCTGTATTAGTTTAATTGTACTCTGGTTATTTCACTTCCTGTTCTGAGATTTGTGACATACTTCACGTTACTATTACTACATACACACTCACACGCACTTTTGCATCTTTGTTCATCCACCTCTTTCCTTCCTCTGCTATCCTTTTATGTTCATAGTTCAATGTGTTGAATTATCTGGTCGTGTCCCTTTTGATTGAAAAGGGGGGTTAGCTTTAGGGGACTACTTTACTTCTCTCTTCCCCAAACTCCAGCTCACCCAATAAAACGCTATAGTCACGGCACGTGGCCGCAGATCCACGGAAGTAATTGTAGCGGCCAGCTTCTGATGAACAACCTCTGTCTCACGTCTGTCTGAGCTGCGATCCCGGCGGGTGCTCTAATCTGAACCGGAAGTGGGGTGAGACTCACGCGGCATGACGAGAGTAGTGGACAAAAACACAAGTCCGAAAATCGGACAAATTACTCTGCGCAGGGAGTGATGTAAATTTATCTAAATACTAGTCACAACCCTAAGTAAAGACAGCAAGGCAATGCAAAGCAAGCGTGAGTACAGGAGATAAAACACGCGAGGGAAACTCCCAGAGACGTGTACCCACCTCTTTAACCCTAGCCGGCAAACAACAAAGATCGCATTAACGCTAAGTCACAACTGTAAAAGTTTCATATGTAAGACAGGCAGACAAGGAGAAAACACAGATATTCACTTCCCTCAAGAACATTGGTTGCAGCAGCAAAAGAAGGGCAGAGGGACCACTTGGCCAAACCAACGCTGAGTGCAGACAGGTAGGCGGTAAGCGGGAGCTCACAGGGCACGACCGGTCAGCAGCAGCGCGCAAGAGAAAGCTTAACTCTTTGGCGACACCGCAGACGCATATCAAGTGACGCCGACTGACCGTAGACGACACGCACCTTGAAAACATGTGACAGATTAAAAACTTTGCAGCGAGGCATTTAACGGTATAAGGGAAGTAAACTTTGTATCGTTGTAAAGCTCTATCATCGCTTGTTTCTCCTGCACTGTCTAAATGAGTTTCGACTTGCAAAACGATGTTTAGTGCAGTGACTGGCCGGTCTACTTCCGTCATTCAAAATGGCGACACGTGCGAAGAGAACCTTCCATCTGAGCCCCGAGCGCCTTAGACGAGGGATGAATTATGTTTTAATTCAAAGTGGAACCATTCACCAACAGATTCAAAGTGGAATACTCCTGATTACTGGATTTATTTACCTGTGGGAAGTGTACAAGCAGTGAAACCTCCTTTTGGTTCAATTTTTTGTGTGTGCAAAAAGTGACTACATTTGGCACCAAATAGTAAGCACTATTTAATATTTCTAACTTAAAGTGTTGTTTGCATTAGAATGTAGAAGAATAGATCTTTCTAAACATGTAAACTAGATTAGTGTGCGTGTGGTAGTTTTTAAGGAGTATTTTTTTAAAAACGTGTAAATCTATGCGTCCTCTATGGTTTCTACATAGGTCTTAGCCTGTGTCGCCAAAGAGTTAAACTAGTCGGTGAGCTGTGCCCACAGGTGGCGTGACGTGTGCGCATGCGTGGAGGGGCCTTACCAGGGTTGCATTGGTGGGGGGGTTTTTTTGTAAGGTGCGGTTAGGGATAACTAAATGAGAATTTAGCAGTTTGGGTCATGGTACAGTATTGTGACAAGAAACCTGCATTTATTTCCATGAGAGTCTACCTCACACTACAGTTATCCCCTTGCTCATTCATGCATACTTGCCACAGGTGACTAGTGAATGATTGAAATAACATATACAGATTTATAAAATAATAATGGGTGTTTTCTACCTGCAAGACTGTGCTTACTTATATGAAAATGCTTTAGCAACCACACAGTCAAGGATATTAGAAATAATCACATGTATAAATATGCTTCAACTACAAATGCATAATGTGGACATTCTAGGTTACAACTACAGCGTATATGTTTTGGATATCTGGGGTTCAAATATCAGCAGAGGTTTATACTATGGACCATTTAAGATTAAGGGCCCTGCTTAAGTGTCTGAAACAACACTGGACAGCGGAGTGCTAAAGTACATGCATATGGGGGGGGGGGGGGGTTTCGAAAGGAAAAAAATTTGCCATGAAGCCTGACTTGTTTTACATGAAGCCATCTCTCATACATTAATATGCACACACCTTCCTGGATCCATTTGTCACTGTTATTGTAAAGTTTGCAAAACCATTTATTGGCTGTTTGTCCATAAATATCAATCCACCCAAACCATGTGTCACCATGCCAACTGATTTATCCTGGCATATTCATTGTCCATCTGTTAATAAAGATGTGATCTTCTCTTGCACCATACAACCGTTTTAGACACATGACATTTTTGTACCTGTCTTGCCCATAAGCACAAAAACTTTACAGCATCAGTCATCTTAAGACTAGTCAGTTTTGCATTCCATCAGTTTTACATTCCATAGGTCACCTCATTCACTCAGAAATCAACTTTACAAACGCTTCTACTCGACATGTCATGGAATCATTTTTTTTTGCCTTTGGCTTCTCGAAGTTGTTTGAGCTCATTTTCATGGAAGTGAGATACAGCACATGTCTCTGACAGCTGCAACAACCAAGAAAGATTGTTTTAACGAAAAGTTATATTTTATCCCCCGTTGTCACTGTGAATGTTTGAAGCTTGCATGTCAATAAAAGAGAATTTGTTAAAAGTTTTGGAATTCTTTTTAAATGCACTAAACCTACTTGAAAATTATTTTGTGCTCAAGCAGGTTTAAATAGTCTTTTAACTGAAAGCACCTGATGAGAAACATAAAACAATATCTATACAATCTACAAAAATACAGTTTGATGACAAACATTCGGAAGAAATGTACATGAAACAATATACAGAAAAAAATATCCTTAATGCATAATACATACTAATGTGAAAAAGACAGCAGGGATTGCAAGGTTTTAGCATCAGTGTGGAGGCATACCAACCTCTTCCCATACTTCTGTTTTGAGTTTCACCCATGCAAGTGTAACTTCAAAATATAAGAAGACTGCCTTCATAGTTTTAATAATGATAGAACAATCTTGACAACGCAAAGTTTGCAAATCGACCATTATTATTAATACAACAGAATGGGTTATCACAACTAAAGTGGCAAAGAAGGTACTGTAATTCCTTGCTCACACATTTATCACTATTTTAAACTTTGAATGTGATGACTGCCCCATCCCAATGAGTCCTAACCTCTACCTCTACTGGCTAATTTGTCTCTCCCTTGGCCATTCCTGGGAAAAACCCTTATACCCACTCCTCTGCTTTGCCTGTCTTTTTCACATTAGTATGTATTATACATTAAGGAATATCTCATTATGGTATCTCCAGTTCCTTCAGGCTCAGTGAGCCTGCCCCTCTCAATGGCAGGGTGCTGCATGGTATAAATCCAAATTTATTATGATGTCAACATTTCGTAACAGGGTTTAATCGCTACTACCATGTCTACTGCAAACTCTTAGATTGTCTAGAATCTTGCTGGGTGCTTTTATTCTGCATGACACTGCTCCCTACTCTTCTCCTTTGCCACCTGTTACGCTAAAAACTGCCATTTCAAGCTTCATTGGTATTGAATGTACCTTTTTACTAAAGTACTTAAGTAGTTTGTAAAAAAAGTAACTACCCCAGCCCTGGCTTTGATCTTTCCTGTTACTGTCGGTCCTGTACTAAGTAACTACCAAACTCTTGAACTTGTTACACAAGTGTTTTCAACCACATACCATATCTAGCAGGATATCAATCTTGAGCTTCAACAAGTTGTTCTCTTCGTGCAGCTGCTGGTTGGTTTTCCTAAGACGCAGCAACTCCCCTTGGCTAGCACCTCCCCCACCTGCACCTGAAAAAAAAACACTCGATGAAAACAAATGTAATACTGTGCATAAGAAAAAGATCACATTTACAATCTAAATTACCAGTACAAATGACTACAGATCTTGGCTTGCCATGAACGGTTGCCCCATTGCATGAGGGAAGTAAATTCTATGGTTGCAAAAATGAAATTTGCAACTTGTCTGACTAGGCAAGTTTTTATTTTCATATATTTTCAAAGGAGATTATTTTGTACCCTGTAGGGTGAATTTTCAAGGAATTTTTAAGTTAGTAAACTTATGGTGACTTATCCAACAAAGCAAACGAAAAAAAAACCTGACAGACACAGATCATTCACAGTTGTTACGATATTTGAAAAGAAAGTGCTTCCACCTTGTAGTGATTTTGCATTATGGGGGAGAGGAGAATGGATCTGAGGGGAGGGGTTCTGCAGTTTTCGTGATCTAAACTGATGGTGACGAGGTGATGTTTCCTTGCTGTAACATGAACTGGGGTGATGATAACGATGAAAAGCAAGCATTTTTGGCAATGAAAAGAGAGCTGCCATACCTGTTAGCCACATAATGTTTGTTCTTAAATGCATCTGTAGCACAACCTGGGCTGACAAGTCTAAAGAATCACTCTTCACTGCAGGCAGCAACACACATCATTTGCTCTTAAAGATTCACACAAACACTGAGTGCTTACTAATGCACACCCTCTAGGACATTAGGCCTGACTACAAACAGCATTGCAATGGATCAGTGGAGGGAAGCTAAAGACCAGACATGCATCAACCAGACTGGCTGAAGGTTCCATTCCAGACAACAGTAACCAGGGCGATGATGACAATGAAAAGGAAATGTTTTTGCCAATGCAAAGAGGGTTGTCATACCTGCCAGCCAAATTCCATTCTCAAAGGCCACCTCCTGACCTCCCAGATTGAGCTTCACACCATCATAGTCCACTCCGAACTCTGCTCTCATCTGCTCTGCATCCAGGTCAAGATTGGAGAGAGAGTGTGCCCTGCGTGGAGGGGTCTTCTTTGGGGTGAACTTGTTGCCAAACAGCGGCATGACTATGCTGCACTGAAAAGAGCAGCAGTACTTCTCATGAAAACATCCAGCCCTCTCGGAGACACCCCACCTCTTCAACCAACAACAAACCTAAGTCTCAATCAAAAGTATTGCACTTCATAATAGCAGCTGAGTCATTGCACACACCCTTTGTAGTGGAAGCTTCAAGTGCAACACAGTAATAATAGCAACAAAGCAAAATAATAAGAGTGAACCATAAACAGACACAGGAAAGAAAAGGTAAGACTGACAGGAGTGGGAAAGCATTGGGTGCCAAGAGGGGAATGGGCATATGGCTCATGGTATATATAGAACTGCATTCCCTAACTAAAGAATTGCATTCCATAGTGATATCATCCATTCTACAGCTATAGAATTGCTCATTGGTAGGGACAATTCATTTCACAATGCTACCGTAAGGAACAGAGATCGCCCGCGCCATTGGCAAGGCTTTCTGCTGTAAGGGCGATATTAAGCCCATATGCGTTACGATTTTTAAAATTTCATCTGCTAATCTTTTAAGGGAAAGAACTCTTACAATCGAAAGCTGAATCATTTCTTCACGAGTTGCTTCCCTTTTACTGTGTTTAAACTGACAATGAGACTGGTTTTCAGCAATAATTTGAAGCGACTATCCACGTGTGCTTGGTCACTTGAGAAATGCTAGATTTACTCTTCAAATTACACGCTGAAGAGCAAAATGACATTGTTTTGCAAATTTGCTGTGATAAAGTGGAAGAAGATAAGAGTATTTGTGCCTGAAAGACCCAAGAAAGTGATTATGAAGAGAAAAACGAGCGAGCATGTGTTGTACACAGTAACGAACAGACTGTGTATAAGGAATGGCGAGGACTTTTGGATTTCTTCAACTTCAGTTGTGTTTCCATCAAAGGATTTTACAAATTATGGAACAAGGTCCAAGAAACACAGTAAGAAATGAGTTGGGGGGTTTTTGTTGTTGTTATTTATGTTTAAAACTAAGTTTAAATAACATTTTTAGTGTTTTGGGGGATTTTTTATGAATTTTTGAAAAAAGGCTAAAAATGCCCGGTGCTGGACGGCTCGAGCTAGGATCGCTACGGTAGCATTGAGTTAAACAACTTCGTTTATTTTATACATACAATGGCAGACTGGAACTATACAATGAATTTTATGTATACCATGTGCATGGTTTCCTTATACTTCACTATAGAATTCTATAGCTGTAGAATTACTTATATAGGTAAACCATGTGAATGGTGTATATAGAATTCATTGTGTATATATATATATACAATTGAAGGGTGAAGCTATAGAATGAATCTATCTATACCATGTGCATTATTAGTTATAAAATGAATTCTATATATATCATGCCAGTTCTTTAGCTAAACAATGAAAACTGTGGCACTCACCTACGCAGATACTACATACATGCTGCCCATCAAAATTTATTAAAGAGTATGTATATGTTAAGCACACAAATAGCAGCTACACATTGACAAACAGCTTCAGCCTTCAATTGTGTATATGTATATACAATGAATTCATTGTATAGTTCCAGTCTTCCATAGTACATATAAAATAAAATTAATTGTTTAAATATAAATAAACTGTTCCTACATGAAGAGAAGCCAATGATATAAGCCAACAATTTTGTAACTCATGGCGAACTAAAGCCCTGACACAAAAGTATACCTCATGACGAACAAATGCAAACCAAATCCCCTCAGTAAACCAAGAAGCTGTAAGATCTGCATCAACACGTAAACATCTGTATCATCAAGCAACTGTTAAGTTTTTAAACCTCACAAATAAAGACAAATATTTAATTTATAGTGTTACAATATGTTTGATCGTGCCACAACATGACTCGGTCATTCGCTCATTCACTCTCATCTGTCATTACTCATTGCCACTGGGTAACGTAACACTCAAAATCGAATTTTATCTTTATAGTACACAAAAAAGAACTCTGAAGAAAAGATACTTTGAGGTACGTCAAATAAAAAGAAAATGCTTAAAAATATGCATCGTTGAACCTTGCTTACTTAAGCGGACTAAATGCAAAGATTCTGTTGACCGATGCTCGTTGTGAAGTAAACAAAGCAAAGAGGAAGCGTGCTGGTTATTTCCCTTGAACTTCTGTGTATGGTGTGTTTACTATATATATATATTCACTGTGTTTACATCTCCCGATTCTTCAGTTATGTTAAATGATAAATGCCTGTATCTATATTTTGAAAAAAATAGGAACTGCACAAATAGGAAATAACGAGAACCAGAATATCGTTTGCTTGGTCTGTGCTCTATTCACTAATAATAGTAATACATACACTTTACAGTGTACTGAATTCCGACAGTCCCCCTTCCCCCATAAAAATTCAAAAATGCCCTTTCTAAAGGCCAGGAAGCACTGGGTTCATGAAAACAAAAAAGAGATGAGCAGAGATACAAATATTGGAAACGTAAACCAAAAGCATCTGCTTTAGTCTCGAAGGGCTGCTCCCAACAGTAAAAACTAGGACCGTCTATGATGTATGACGCCTTCCAAAGAATTTCTGACTACTGTGTAGACAGCGGACACCATCACCACCATTTCATGCAAGTATGGGTGGTAGCCAGGTTAAGTTATTGCCCCCCCCCCCCATCTCTGCTTGAAGCCTTGCAAGAGCAATTATAAGTGCCCTTCCCATGCAGTAGATGACCATTTCCTCCCCTCACAACATGGGAACTGCATAGAATTTGGTTACTTGTCTTTGTGTCTACAACATGGTCAAAATTATCACGGTGACTTTTTTTGGTGGTGGTGGGGGGGTTAAAACAGACTGAAGATCGCCTTTCCATTGGAGTCATCAAGCTGTTTCTGTCAGAAAACTTCATCTAATTAAAATTTGTAAGAATTTTACAGAATTTCACTAAATGACTACGCAAAATATGAAAGGCCCTATGACTGGTTTAGATTAATAGATGAGTTTCCTTGTCGTTTTTCATGGTTTGGTTTCTAACAATTCTATTTGCTAGGTGACCTTTTCCCATTTGACTACCACTCCATACAAAATATCTAAACGAAGGACTCCAATGTGGATCCATTGTTACAACTCTAATTAAATGTTTGGGAGCCGTGTGCACGTACCCATCGTGTATTGTTGGGCATGAGCACGCGTGCAGCAGATCTGGGTGGGATGGGGAAAGGAAAGGGATGGTGCCAATTGTCCCCAGTCTTCTAAGAGCTTCTCTTTTATTTACATTTTTAATGATTTTTGCTTGGTTTGTTGGCTGCATCATACTTAAATGCTCAGTAGTAAGACCGAATGAGAAGATTAGGACATGGATCATTCTTAAAAGCACATCCCTAAAAGTTGCCTAAGAACTTCTATGAGTATTATGGACTCTTAACATAGACCAAACTTCCTACAAAGTGAAATACTGGATTCACCACTCTGTACGTGTGTGAGAGAGAGAGAGAGAGAGAGAGAGAGAGCGCATGGAAATTTGTAAGTAAAGATATGCTGATATACAAAGGACATGACGATTATGACTAAGACTTAATCCTGTATAAAGTCAAAGCAAATTTTAAAATACAAGCTTTGTGGCACAGATCGAAAAAGTGTATAAATACTGCCAACAGTGAGTTGCACTAAACACTATCAGGGTTTGCACAAGTCTTTGAAATCCTAGAAAGCCTTTGAATTTTGAGGGGGTGATTTCAAGTCTATGAATGTCTTTGAAATTTAAGCAGAACTGCAATTGTCTTTGAAATCTCAGTGATTGCTGCGAGTGTGCCTCACAAATGCTGGAAGAAATAATTTAATAAATTAGATTTTTAAAAATTATTTTATTATTTAAAAAGTTGAAGGCAGCAGCAGGACAGCATTTTGTAGACTGCGAAGCTACTGTACACATAGAATCCATGGCAGTAGGTGCACTGAGGAGCCATATGAAAGGTAACTTTGCCTCAGTCTCTTCTTCTGTTACTGTTTCTTCTTTTGTTTGTAATACTTTATTTTTGCTACACAAGAGACTAAAAATGCATATCAGTATATTTTAACGTCAGCATGTGATTATTAGTGTAATATAGATGAAAGTGGATAAATGATCACATACATTTTATCAGAAAACAGATTGAATATATACATAATACAAACAAAAAACCTTGTCAACAATACACTGAAAGATGATAATTACAAAGTCAGTTTAAAATATTTTCATGTTATTTTAAGGGCACACTGGTTTAGATCTCATTATTGTTTCTTTTAATTATACCCTTGATATTTTTTTAATGTTTTTAGTTAAAAGTCACTCACATCCCCCTCAAACAAAAAAAAAATAATTCACTCTCTTTTATCTTTAGGTCAGAAACACAAGCATAGGATTGCACAGAGTCGTGGTGCAATGCCCATAAATTTGTTTACTGTGAGGAATAAATCTCCTGCCAGCTCTTCAACAGACGCATGTACTTCAGCTCAGCCATCCTCAGGATCAGGTGGAAGGAGTAGAACAACGTCACAATTTCTGTCACCCACCGAGGTTTTGAAAGCAGAAATTATGTGGGCCCTGAAGTGTGCTGATGCTCACTACAGTATGAACTCATGTGCAGATATTTGAGAGGTATTCAGGTCTGTGTTTCATGGCAGCAAGATTGCAGAGCAGTTCTCATGTGCTGACAAGAAGACAGCTTACCTAAGTGCATTTGGAATTGGCCCTTACTTTGCTTCAGAGGTTTCCAAACTTGTGCAAAGTGCTCACTTATACGTTTTGTGTTTTGACGAGACTCTCAACAAGGAAGTGCAACAAAAGCAAATGGATATTCATATGAGGGTGTGGGACAGAAATCAGGTGGTTACATTCTATCTTTGATTCAAAATTCATGGGGCATGGGAGTGCTATTGATTTATTTGAACCACTTAAAGACATTGTCTCAAGAATGGGGCACCACAGCTTGGTACAGATCTCTATGCCTGTTACCTGTTCAAGGATTCCCCTGCCAGAAGAGATGACTTCAAAACTATAGCAGGAGCAGCAGCCATGCCCCTGAAATACTGCAAGTACAGGTGTTTTTTTCCTCCAAGTTTCTTTACACCTTCTCTGTGATACAAAAAGAGTGTCAGAAGACAGGTGTGATACAATCAAGAGGCAGTATGCCCAGCTCTCAGAGTCAGTCCTTGCTGACCATGCTGATGCCTTCAGGTCCTTTGACTACAGGTCCGAAGAGTGGATCAACTCCTCTATAGCCACCTGTCCCAAAAGAAAGAGTATGCAGCGCTTTGGGCATTGGTGCAACAAGTTCTCCTCCTATCTCACAGTCAAGCAGGTGTGAAGGAAGGCTTTAGTGTCCACAAGCAGACACTGTAGAAAATATCAAGACGCACTCGCTCATTGCAAGAAGGCTTATTATCCAAGCAGTTAGGAAAGCAGGGGGTCCAAAAAGTGTACCACTTACTACATCTCTCCTGAGCTATGCAAGAATTGCCGTTGCCCATTTGTGAGGAATATTTGGAAGAAGAGAAAGCAGGAGGATGAAAAGTCTGCTCAGAAAAGGAAAGCTGATCATGAGGAGGTGGAGCAGATGAGAAAGAAGGCAAAGCAGATGGAGAGGGACATCAGAAGTCTCAGACAGTCTTCTGACTTTAAGGCGGAAGAAGCTGAGCGGGTTCAAAAACTGGAACTTGTAACAGAATCCAGTGCACCGAGAAAGAGAGCCAAGGAAAAGGAAGAAGAGCTGCAACAGCTTCCGAAAGAAATTGGGCAGAGAAGTTCCAACTAAATAGCCATTGTAGCTTTACTGTGTAACACCTTCATAGAAACTGTAGTTTCATTACAGCTTTGCTGTATATAACTTCATAGAAACTATAATTTTTGTGCTTTACTGTGCTCATGTGTTATGATTTAGTCCAAGACTCTTCAAACTCTTGTCTTGAGTTAGGCATATTAAAGTTGAATAAGCTCACAGATAGGTAATGAATATTCTTGTTGTGTTTACAGTTTGCTTGACTACGGACCACTACAAAGTGGTGATCCAGTGCAAGGTGGGGAAAAGGAAAGCTGGAAAGGTTGGCCAGCAACTTGAGCTAGTACACAGCAGGATGGCAAGCAAGAGCGATAGAACTGGATGTGTTCATAGAGGCATTCAGTACTGCTGTGTGTGCTCTAGATTTCATGGAAAAATAATTGATAGAAGAAATGTTTCCTTACATCAGAAAACAGAAAACATTGGCAGAAAAGGGTGAAACTTGTGGGTTTAGAATAAAGGAGTACAGAATCTTATGCAACTCGATAAACTTAAAAATTCTAGCCTATTACTGCAGTTTAGTATTGTTTACTAAATGTAAGAAAAATCAGCATCATGCAAGAAGTTACAGAGAGCAATCATACCTGTTTAATGACCGCAGTGAGAAATGCCTTGATTAACGACTGCCAGGCTCTGATGAACACGAGCGGTAAGCCTGGTGTGTATGTTTTTTCATTCTATGGCCTTACTGTTTGTGATGAAGAGGGTTCGCTTTGCAACTTTCCTCTCTCTCTCTCTCTCCTTCAAAACAAAGGCATGTTTCCTTCAACCCCCTGGCAGCTCACTACTACACTACATGTTCTCTCTCGTCCTCCTCCTGCTCCACCCTACTTCGAGACTCTGAGGCGTCCGGCCCGCACCCTGCTCTTACAGGGTGGACGTGAGCCACAACGGTGGCACTGTCCGGTCTAGCAGCAGCAAGCCGGCGTACATGCAGCAGAGGCCAAATTTTGTGTTTCTTACACATACAACATTTAGAATAAAAAGTGAAAGAATATACCTACAAGGACATGAAAATATACAATAACTAGGGTGCGCTTTGCTCTTCCTGTTAGTGTTAAGGAAAGTTAAGTAGAGTGAGAAGGAAATAAAGATAATTACTTTAAAAGGTAGTTTAACTAGCTTATGTGAATAGATAAAGGTGCAAATTCTGCCTACAATAAATTAACTCTGTCAAGACGTTTGATGAGTTAAGTATCTACAGAAAGAGTAAATCGAGGAGAATCCGAATATGTTAGTTGTTAGTATCTGCAACTATCCTAGAATGATATAGAAACGTTTAAAGAGAGTGAGCCTAGCACAGAACGGCGTAAGATGACAGTGCCTCACAGCCACAGTTCGCTGGGCATCACTCGACCTGGGTACCCACCCCCCACCCCCCACGGCGACGCTGTGGCTGTGAGCGAGATGGCCAAAACCGTCTCCCGTGATGGCTGGCCCCATCACATGTTCATGTTTTTTCTAAAGTTCCCCGCCCAAAATGCATGGGGGCCTCCTAGGTGAGGCACAGAACAAATTGAGTGATTTTCTATAGCAACCTACAGGAAATTGTGCTTTAACACTGGATTTGAAGAATGACAACCATCCTGGAATGGATTGTCATCGCTCATTGAGGTACCACTGTACGTATGTGGACACAATACCTGATGTGCAGAAAATGTTACACATTTTGTAAACCCAAGCATGGGAACTGTACGATAATATTTTTGAAGCATGTACATTTTAGGCTCAGTGTTGCTGATTAGGCATGGCCAAGTGCAAAGCAGGTCATTTATTTAAAATCCAGATATGTGACAACTTTTAAGATGCATACATAGCAGAAATAGGCTACCAGAGTGATCTATCAAGAAGAAAAAATGAACAGTTGTTTTGTACATTAGCTTTAAGCATAATGTGTGACATTTTAGACACTTGGCTTCTGATACCGCGGTCTAATCAAAATGCAAGACTAAAAGAGTGTGCTGATAATGGTCATCATGTTATGGTATATGATTCGGACTGTGGTTAAGTTATACAAGTATCAACAGAAAAGTTGTATTTTCAATATAACTTGCATGCCAAAAAAAAGTCCCCGCAATCATCAAAAAATTTTGGATTCTGTTAGTACATGCAAGAGAGAGACAGAGATAAATTCTTAACAGGTGCTGTTCCTTTTAACACCTGTATTTTATCTTCTGATCAGCATTTTTAGAATCCTTTTTATGTAGTGGCCTACACTTAAAATCTTTAAATCTTGCATGTGCATGATGCACGCGTTTGTGTGCATGGATGTGTGAGAGAGAAATTGCACTGATATGATAAATCAAGCTATGCACAGTTCCTAAGATGAAATGGTGACAACTACAGGGAACAATTCTTCGTAAGAGACTTAAGAACCCCTTCTGCAGGGGTCCATAGAGTGCTTTTAACAAAGTACATTGCAGTTCAGATTTTGTTTGAAATAACTCAGTAGACTTGCAATCAAAATGAAACATTATTTATTTTATAATTTTTAGTTGTTTACTTTTCAAGAAAGGATAAATTTATTGTTATAAGAATAAGTTACAGGGTTAAGTTTAACCTTCCTTATGTTTTCCATTTTTCTGAGATGATATATTTACCACCTTTTTAACAATAATTAAACCATACATTGCCATATTTCATTTGTCTTGAAAAAATGTCTTTTCATTAGATTCTTGCTTCTTCATGTAGTTCTGAAAGAAAGCATGTCTGTAAATCGACTTTTCAGTACAAAGTTTGTTCATATGTTAAACATACTTCTTAAGTCTGTTTGAATAAATGGTTGACAACTTGATTCAGAATGTGTTACGGGTGTAAAACTTGTCATTTTTTCAGAATATGAGGTATTACAAAGGCAGGGTACATAATAAACTATTAAAAAATACAAAATCCATTTGAAATACTGTCTACAAACCCAAACAGTAGGCTATGTCTAATGTACATCTGTTAATGGCTGCAGCAAAGCCAGGTGGAAGATCTACATAAAATGTACACAGCACTGTGATTGTCTTTTCTTTTTCTAAAAAGGAAACATCTTTCATTCAGATTTGTTGTCACTGGCATTGACGGGACCTCATTTCTTCCTGAATAGATTTTATCTGGAGACTACACATCCTTAAAAATACACCGAGACACAGGTAATTAAGGCAAGTCCTACTTAAAATCCAATCTACAGATAATAACTGTTAAATAATTACATATTTCTACAAGCCTCATTCTCAAAGCATGTTGTGCAACCATAGATGCACTTTCAACAGTTTTCAACACTGTTGTTTGTGACAGTCCTTTACAATACATTGGAAATTTAGCTGTACAGGGGCTAAATAAAAACAGACTCTTTATTTCATTATGATCTTTATAAAAAAAAACGTCTATTCCCTCCAGCTAATTTTTAGTTCATGGGAGGGTTTATATAAAAACAAGCAGTCACCAAAAAATAGTAAAACAACAAATAACTGCTAGGATTACTTTTCCTCCAGTTCTGATCTAACAGCCTGTTTCATTTATATAGTAGGCTAGGTCAACCTACAGATTGTTCTCTATAGATCAATCTTCTTAATGACCTAAATTGTAAGTAAAATTCTGTGTGATGCTAACACATAATTATCACATTTTAATCTGGCCACCTTACCAGACTAGCCTCATGTTCAGCTTCACAAAACATTCGCTTTTAGCCTTCACTCTGTCAGCCAGTGGAAATGACAAAGTTGAACACACAGATGGGCACACACTTGAGGTACAGAACAAAAGATTTGTTTTACTGGTACATGCATCAGGCATTTACCCTCTCCAACAGTTAAATCAACCGTTTGAGTCTTAAAAAAGTAAACATGAGTGGTTTTGTTAGTGATCCAGTCTTCATGATTCAGTGACTTGACAGGTGCAAAGCTGGCTACTATTTGACTGGTCATATCCAACACCACTCTTGCTGACAAGGCAAAAAAAATATATAGCCACTATATTGCACAATAATAACAGGGTTTCCATTGCCTATGTCAGATAATTTGAGTGTTGACTGAACATTAGCAACTTTAATTCTTTTCATGTACAGTCTTAGATTTTCATGTTCCTCTGTTTTCCTTGCTTCTTTGTTAGATGTTTCAGCATATGAAGCCAGATTGTGCCAAACAATCAGCTCTGTAAAGGTCTGACACACTGAAAAAATATCTCTTCTGTAGATATCGACAAGATCTAAACCAGCAACCAACAATTCACATTGTCTTGGTCATGGCTGTGTCACTAAACCATCCCTGCTTAATATGCATTAATCTGAATCCAGATATAGCTAAAAAAAAAAACTCAAAATGGTACGGGTAGAAAAAATAAATGATAGCTGCTGAAAATATATTAAAATTCTATATCTGCTTGTTAATTCTTCAGAATCTTTTTTAACTTAGAAGAAGAAATTGTGGCTTTTTCCATCTTCCATTGGATCACAAAAGAGCATTCTGTGTGTTCTCTGCGGTCTCTTCTACGGTAATAACCATGTTATCTTGTCTCAGCTTGGATTCCTGTTTGGAACAGAGGGACCTGTGCACTGGAATGACTAGCATGATCACACCTGCTGTGATGCATGCTGTGCCAGCCAGATAAAATGCTGACACATAGCTTCCAGTCACCTCCCGTACATAGCCTGCACAAACAATATATCTGATGTCACTCTCAAATAAAAGCACATTGTTTAATTTTCCTCTGAACATTTTTCAACTTTCTTTTGCAATTTTCTCTAAGTTAAAAATTAATGGAGTGGTTGAAGAAATGATTTCAGTGGCAGTGACAATTGCAACAGTGTTTTGAGGTGGTTCGAAAGTTCTAAGTAATCTCAGAATCAAAACACAGGTATGCAGTGCATTTCTAAGTCATCTCAGAATCAAAGGACAGGTATACAGTGCATATTTAGAAAGAACTGCATAGCATTAACAACTGACAAGAAGTATTCAAAACACTACTCATTTAAGTATAAAAGTGTGCACACCTGCACACACAGGTGGAAGTTTATAAAACAAACCTGAGAGGGCAGGACCAGCAAATGCTCCTATTCCATTGGAAAGCATCAGGTAGCCGAGACCATCTCCCAAACTCTTAGGTCCAATCAGATCTGTCAGAACAACAACAAGAAGACCAAGAACTACCCCAAAATTGAGTCCACAGGAGAAAAGGATGGCAGCGAAGTGTGTGAAGGTGAACCCAAAAGGCATGCATATGCAGCACACTCCCAGCATGATGTTGGCTACAATGTACTGCATCTGACGTTGACCAGTGTATATGTTGCCTATCACTCCACCCAGCAAGCCCCCTAAAAATTCTCCTGTGCCAAAAATTGTCAGCAGCCAGGCAGCATCCAAAGAATCTATTCCTCTTTCAGTTAAAAACTCCGGGGCAAATGCCAGAAGAACACCTCCAGTAATATTCCACAGGATGTTACTGACAAAGTAGACATCAAAACCTAAATCTGTAAAGACATAGATGTGACGTAACACCTGATAATCATCCTTCTCATCCGCTGGCTTCCTTCTGAACTCTTCATGCTCTTGCACAGTAGTCTCGTTGTTAACACCCTTCTCTTCCAAGACAACATCACTGATCTTTTCTTCATTTCTTCCCCCCCAGGATGCCCTTGAAGGTTTATCTGCAGTAGGGAATGCAGAAGAGAGTTCAGTTTTTTGTTTGTGCTCTTTCAGCATGGGCTGTGATTCTAATAGCTGCTCTTCTGCCTTTCCCACACTAATCTCCAGCTCTGAATGTTTAATTCCATGTGGCATTGACAGCAGTTCATTTCCAGCTGATCTGCCTGTCCCAGGCATGTCAGCTACTGCTACTGGAGCACGAAGAAGAGCCGAAAAAACGAAGAGATGGAGATTCAGGCCTGCCACTAAAATGAGTGATCCCTTCCATGCATAATTCTGGATTAAGTAGCCAACAACAATTGGCATGATAGTAGCTCCTAAGCCAGAACCACTAGTGGCTACACCTGTTGAAAGACTACGATGACGATCGAAGTACAATCCGCTGAGTACATGGGATGGAATGTAGACCATGCATGATCCAATTCCTGTAAATATATGCATATGTGCGCATATAAAATATAAATAAAAAAACATTTGAAATAAAAAGTCGTCCATTATCTGCTATATAAAACTGTTTCAATAATTCAAGATATTTGCTACACTTGACTATACTTGCTTCATTTTGCATTTACAAAAGAAAGCTCAACCATGCCAACCAAACAGAAGGAAAATAATCTCAATTAACAACAATGGAACTGAGCCAAGCTAAATTAAATGATAGACGACACATACAGTCGACGGTTTTGAGGCATTACCCCTTCGTCAGGACAACACAAAGCCAAACAGGCACTTAGCTGGAAGTGAAAAGAAGTATACAGTCCAGCGTGTGGTAAAATGTCAGACTGTCTACTTCTTTCCACTTCCCAGCTAAGTGCCTGTATTTCGTCTTTCCCTTCATCTGTTTCTCCCTTTATCTGTCTTTGTCTTTATCTGTTTGGCTTTGTGTTGTCCTGACAAAGGGGTAATGCCTCAAAACTGTTGACTGCATGTGTCGTCTATCGTTTAATTTAGCTTGGCTAAGTTCCATTGTTAAATTAGGTTTATCTACTTTATCTCCAAGAGGAAATGTTCCTTTTTATTCTAAAATAATCTCACACATTTTTTAAAAAGTACATTGTACTTTCAAGCTACTGTTCTTTAAGACCAGGTAGTTGCTGAAAAATATGGTGAAATGCTACATAAATATTACAGTTGAGGTGCCTGCAAATCTGACACCAGATTTCCTTCAGAAAGCCCAAAACAGAACTTGATAAATGTCTGCGGTGGATTAAACCATGTTGACATTCCACATTTAAGCTAATATAAACAACTGTTCCTTCATATGTAGGAAGTGTTTATGTTCTGATTTCTTCCACTGGCCACTGTTGTGCACTTGTGCATATTTTATGTGTGCATTCGTTCATCTAAGTGCATGCATGCATGTGTGTGTGTGTGTCTTAGCACATGTCTGAAGACATTTTCCAGAATGCTACAACAAAGCATCCATCCATGATTTGTGTCAGTGCCCATGGTGGGATCAGGGGACTTGAAAGTGAATGTGTATAGTCACTAAAGGAAGATAATTACTAAATATTGATAATTTCATTATTTTAGGAATTAATTTAGCTCAGCTTTTGTTGTTATTAAAATGTCAGCATCAGAAGGTAGTAATTATTGTATATCTTGGTTAAAGCCTAAAGATGAAAGGATAAATTAACAATAAAATCAATGTGGAATGTTATGTGAATGGAAATATTTTATGGATGCTTGCAGTGATACCCAGTATTTGTGTTAAAACTCTCTGCATGATACATGGTCTTTTCTTCAAGCTAAGCAACCTAAGTTTATAATTAAGAATAAGTTAGTAGAATGCAGGGATATAAGACATCACTCAACTAACTGGATCTTAATCTCATGTTTTTGCTGACACTGCTAGTTTGCAGCGAAGTAGCCAAAAACTTCTACAGCTACCTTCAGCTCTTCTATTTGTCCATCAGCCATCAATGTGTATGACTCCAACTTCAAAAAGAGGCGAACTGGTGCAAATTCAAAGCTTACGGTCCATTTGGTAAGATCAGAAAATGTCCTCAATGATTCAGATGTCAGGTTTGACAGGTTTTGATCACCTTACTTGTAAAGCAGCAGAGTTGTTCTTGTTATTCACATTGTAATAAGAGTTTGTTAATTTGCTGTCAATTATTTCTGCCCCGCCTTTGATAAATCCGGATCAGTTTCGATATACTCCTCCTGTGCTGGTGCATGTAATTCAGCAAGCTCAGCCAGCATAAAGAAAACGTTAACTTTTACTGCTCAGTTGAATTTGAAAGGGAGACAAGTCATACTGGTCATGCCAGCTACTGCTGCTGTTTATTTACAGGACTCTACTACATGTATTTAAACATGTACTTTTGTCCAGATCCTGTTAGTTCATCAGAAAAGCATGTGCATGCACATGTGCATGCTGAAATCATTTTGGGTCAAACAACCACAACACAGTCTCTTACCTGCCAGGGCACCAAAACAGAAGCACATTACAGGTAGATATGGTAGCAATGGCATCAACAGAATGCCAGTTACAACCAGTCCAGAACCAATCAAGGCAACAGTACGGTATGCTATTTTTGTCATTAAGAAACTCACAATGGGGCCTGAAACACAAAAGAGTAATTAGTAATACACGTAGTGTAAACAAACCATTTGCTAATATTATTATATAGCAAAATAATATTTACATCCACAAATATTTGCTGACATTGTGCACTCCAGAAAAAGTTTGACACTTTCGCATTCATCTTATTTAGTTGTCATTTTCTAAAATTATACACTGAGAAATTCAGATTTTTTTTTTTTACTGTTCCTTATTTCTAACATATTTACAATCACCTGTTCCAAGGAAAAAACCCCAGTTGATAGCAGCAATAAGGGACACACCAACAGTATCGTTATCAAAGTAGTCCAGAAACTCAATGTTGTAGATACCAATGGCAGAACTGGTGCCAAAGGCAAAAACCTGGATGAAAAAGGCCGCTAGTACAATGACTAGACCCCAGCGGTCATCTTTCACCACCTTCATTTTTTATACACTAGTAGGTCCGCACGAAGGGCTGAAACATAAAAAAATTATCTATTTCATGGAGTTGCATTCACCTGATACATGGCATATACTTCCAGCTTATGAGGATAGGATGGTTAGAACTTCTAAAGACTGTACCACAATACTATCTGGAAGAGCTGACTATGGCCTGTGTTATTATCTTGGTAACTTTGTTTTGGAAAAGATGTTTAACTGGAATTTATGTGAAACTATTCAATTTCATTTTACTGTCCTTAGGTTCCTCTAGTTATGAGAAAAGGTTTATTAATGTGCCTAAATGTTCAATTATATCTGATACCGGCAAATGTAAAACTGACACTAAACTCACAATAATAAAAAAAAAGGCCAACTCTGGCATTGCACCTACTGGGAGATGATTTGGATCTCTAGTGTGCAAGTAAGATGCAAACCACTGACCTATGCCTGTAAGCAGTAAGATCACAGACCTTAAATGTGTTTGATGTCTGTGGTAGGATTGCAAAGAAACCGCGAATAGCTCAATGGTCATACTTCTTAAGCTTTAGCCTATTTAGTATTTGAATTTTCCATACCCGTCTTTGACTTCTTGACACTGCATCCGTTGAGGAGGCAATTAATTGAATTATGGTAGTCTAATATAGTCATCTGCATAATTTGTTGTTTTTAATATTTTGTTGATTGGACAATGCCATCAAGGTTCAGTTCGGGCGTTACCATGTTTTACGGCAGAGACTCTTCGCCCTGAAGCCGGGGTCGTCAGTCAATCATCGTATCAGCTTAAAATAAGACCTCAACATTCCTCACAGCCCGTTAATTTGTCAATCGTAAGCGGAGAAATTATCACGAACTTGAAATGGATATATTAGCACGGTCATTGCCAATAAATGGCTTACATTCTATATCTCTAATGCCTACATCTACATAATGCATTAAAAAAAATCCTGAAACACACAATTTTCAAAATATTATATTCTATGGTTGACCAATTCTCAAAGAGTGTAAAATGCCAGGAATTTATTACCCAGATTGCATTGCGTGTTTGATGCGTCAGACATTGTATCATTGAGGTGAAATTTTGTGTGCCATTTTTCAACTGTTGAAGACAATAAAGTCGCCAGTATGCTTTCAGCAGCTCAAGGAACAAAAAGACCATCTGGATTTGACAGTAAGCAAACTCTAAGTGTTAGAAACTATGGCATTTTGAGAACGACCCAGAGCCTTTGGTAGGTAGGGGTCATGCTAATCTGCCGGTCGAACTCATGCTTTCATTTGTTCACTTCAGTCGTTCGATTCATTCAAAACATTGTGCTACTGTTGATGTTAAGTAAAACTCAAAGAGTAGTAATTCAAATAAGATATAAGTATAATGCATATTTATTGTTATTTGTTCGTTAATCTCGCCCAGAGGGATTTACAAGACTAATAGTAGTATGTTAGAACCTGACATACGTTTCCTACTAACGTAGCGAATCGGGTCCGGTTAGGTTATCGACTGTTCTGGAAAGGGAGCTAAATGAGAAGAGAACACCCCACCCCCGTTTCTGCAAACGTTATATCAGTCTACTTTTGGTTACTGTGTTCCTGTCGCTTCCTCTGTCTGCCTCTTGTCTTTCTTCCTGTTCTTTATATTGCAAAATGGTTTTTGCAAGTCCTAATGATTGATTTCTAGATGTGCCCGTACTATTTTCAGTTTGTTTCTTTAAAAAATCGTATTAATAGGATTTATGAGGGCCCAATTCTTAATCAGTTAATTTAGTAATTCAAGGTGTGCCCACTTGCTCCTGTGCACTTATAATGTAACAAACACCCATATACAAACACCATTAAAGGTATACACAAGCTACTCCCAAGTAGGCACAACTCTAGTCCAGGAAGGGTTACCTGACAGTGACACTGCAGTATACATGAGAAAGATAAGACCAACATATCACAGTTATCCACATCTTGTTAAATTTAAGTGTTTTAATAACTTACTGGACTAGAACTGAAATTTTCTTGACCAGTTCTGATGGCTTTTTCACGTCTCAGAAAACAAAATTGTGTAAAACTAACCTAGCATGAGCAGCAAGTGAGAGTAACCAGAATCAAATTTCAGCTGGAGAATAGTCCAGTGACAGTATTCACACCACACACTGACACAGCTATATGAGGCCTACAGTAATGAAAATGCTTGATTCTGTACTGTGGTGTGATTGGTTCTTTTCCATTACCTCATTACTCAGTATACTATGTACATTGTAAATGTGAGCATGTAGTGCCTTATGTACTCCTCAAAAGTTTGCATCCTCTATAAATGCTGTTTTCTTAAAATAAGATCAGGCTGGAGAACTCTCAGAGAATCCGCTGATTTCAGAGAATTGCAATCGGCGTTCAGCGGATTTAAAAAATTGTTCAGAGAAAAACAAAAATCCGAGTCTCCGACTAATCCAAAGACCAATCCGTGGTTTTCCGCAGCACCCGAGTCTCCGACTAATCCAAAGGCAGATCCGTGGTTTTCCGCAGCACTCATGTAACGCGTTCAGTTTGAATGCCGCCCGCAGTACTGGTATGACTGGGCTAGACGTGTGACTGGCATAACTTTTGCGTGCGCGATCAATTCTGAATGCCGTTGTGAAACTGCCACCGTTTTCAAACCGCTCTGTTCGAAGGAGCGATTCTCTTTTTGTTTTT